>OZ017773.1:44049728-44108151 GCA_963969385.1 Philonicus albiceps | reverse complement strand
GTTATTAACATACCTACTTTTTATTGTTTTTAAGTTTCCTATCTAATTACCTTTCAAAAAAGGTACAACATGCACAGGTAGAAAAAGGATACAAACATTTATTTACAAAAATCCTTTTATAAAATATTAGGATAATTCGAATTTTTAAGAAATTATACTTAAATTAACTAAAAAATAAATTTTGTTTACTTAAAAACTAATTACAATTAAAACTTATGTGCTACAAAAGATGTTCGAAATGTTCTCCGCCACTCTCGATGCATGTAAGTAGCCTTTTTCTGATTCCGCGTTTGAGGTCTATGGTAGCCAGTCTCTCCCGTATTTTTGTCGCTGCAGTCCCAATCCTGGTAACTAATTCTTCTCTGGTGTTGATTGGTTGTGAGTAAACATCATCTTTCATCATTCCCCATAAGAAAAAGTCCAGTGGATTAAGGTCCGGTGATCTAGCAGGCCAAGGAATCGGTCCACCTCGTCCAATCCAGCGCTCTGGGTAATGTTCATTCAACTTTGCCCTAACAATGTTCCCAGTATGCGCAGGTGCTCCGTCGTGCTGTAAATACATTGCGTTTCTGGTGGCCACGGGGATGTCCTCTAACAGATCCGGAAGGGTATTCTCCAAAAAGTCCGAATATAGCTGACTATTCAGCACTTGAGGCAAGATGAAGGGTCCTATCAACTGGTTGCCGATAATGCCAGCCCAGACATTGGCACTAAATCTTTGCTGGAAGGACCGACACCTTGTCCTATGTGGGTTCACATCTGACCAGGTATGGAGGTTGTGGAAGTTTGTGATGCCATCCCGGGTGAATTGCGATTCATCCGTCCACAGAATTCGGTCTATAAACCTTCTGTTTTCGATGTCAGACTCGAGCAGCCAAGTGCAGAACTGCAATCGTCTTTCGGAATCTCCTTGATGTAGTGCTTGGACCGGGGTATGGTGGTAAGGATGTAGTCCCTCTCGGTTCACAACGGTCCACACTCTCCCTAAAGACAATCCTAACCGTCGTGCGACCTGTCTGATGCTTATTTCAGGGCTGTTCCTGACAATGTTGAGAATTTGTAGGTCGGTTTCCGCTGAATCGGCCGAAGTTCCTGATCGCGCTTCTGCTCTAGGGGTGGTCACACTTCCGGTTTCTTTTAACCTCCTGAAAGTCCTTGAAAATACCCTTCTATCGGGTACACGCCGATTCGGGAATCTCCTTTGGTATTCCCGTAAGGCCTCACTATCATTTCCGTCTACTAAACCGTACACGTAAATTATGTCGGCATACTCTTCAACAGTGAATTCTGCCATTTTGTCTTAATGTTTTGTGTTAAACACCCGTTCTTATCAATTTCCTCTTCAACTATGGTCAGTGTCCTTTCAAACCTACCCATTTTTATACCATAATTCATAGGAGGTATTAGACACGGAGCGTCAGGATACTTAGAAGTCAATACTGGATATCATAAACTAATAACGCCATTTAACGAGATTCCATTTAGTATTTTATAACAGTTTTTCTGAAATAATAAAACTTTATTACCTGTGTTTCCTAAATAAACATTTCCGAACTTGCTGTCATTAAAATTCTTTACTTAACAACTTTTTCCATTATGGGGCAATAAAGTAATTAGGTACCTGTGAAGATGTTTTAATTTCAGGATTTTTGTATCCTTTTTCTACCTGTGCATGTTGTACCTTTTTTGAAAGGTAATTAGATAGGAAACTTAAAAACAATAAAAAGTAGGTATGTTAATAACGTGAATTTAGGAGAAAAGTGGGGCGAAAGATGCAAAATCGTGAAATAAAATTCAATTTTTCAACTTCCAGAGGTGATTGTGGCCAAGGGGTTGGGGGTAGGGGGGCGGTGTTGACCTTTTTGGAAAGGGTTTCAGAATAGTGATTTTTTGAGACCGGTTTGGGGTCGCTGCGATGCGTAGAAAAAAAAATAAAAATACAATAGCGGTTCCCATATAAGGCAACATCCTGATTTACGAATCAACCTGTAACTGCCGAACGGTGCGAGGTGACCCCCCCCCACCCATACGATTTTTTGCTTGCCTCGGCCTGACCTTTCACCTCCTGCATTATTTCCCTCCCACCTCTGAACACCCTGTATATTAAAAAGTCAGCACCGTGTTAGTTGTCTTTGATAGTTTAGATATTATGTTATTTCAAATTATTCTGCATCCACGGAAGTTCCCAATTCTATACACTATGCACGAACTTTTTAATAAACAAATGTAAAATGCTGTAAAAGAAGTCGCTAGTTTACATTTAGTAGCACTTTTTTAAAAATTTAATCAAACTATAATATTTACTAAAAATATTAGATTGATTAGAAGTTCCGCAAGGTTACATTGGAGGTTACATTTTTATATGTATGTCTTCACGATTAATTAGAAAGATATAAAGTAATCCAGGAAATTAAAGCCCGACTAACTATAAATTAAGATTATTTGTTATTTACTATCCAAATAAAATAAAAATGCGTGCGATTATATTATTTAAACTTCTTAATAGAACATAATTACTTTAAATTGTTATTATTAATAGTTTATGTATCAGTATAATTTGTTTGAAATCCAAGATTTGGACGTTATTAAACAAAATGCATCTATTAACGCCTATTTTGTTAGTTATACGTTGTATGAGCAAATAAGACTATTAGAATTAGACATATTCCTAAAAACCAAATTTTCATTCATTTTTCATTCTCTTGGTTAGACTGTTAAAGCTAGAGACTTTGAGTTTGACTTCAAAGGTGTATGAAACCCAATTCTTCCTAAACTAGACTAAAATCACACCAATTTAAATCCGTTTTCTAGCACCTGGGCAATAATCAGCCGGTGTTAATTGCAACACCTACCTTATTTAAATAAATGAACATAAAGAACACTGTCAATTTAAACTATGTATTTTCAAATACTTTGAGAGTATTTGAACCTGTTTTTTAAATCAATGTATTCTTTTGTGCCACATGCTGAATTAATTCGAAAACATATGAGTGATCCATATATGGTGTTTGTAACGCCGATCAACTTTTTACAATAGTTTTACCCCTTGTTTTTGTTTCTTTTTCATGTGGACATGTTCCGCAGCCCTAGCCGGGGCTGCTATTTTATTCACATTTAAGTGCTTTCAGCTACAGTGGAATGCTTTTGTTATTATCCAAAAATAATTATATTATATTATTTCGCATTTTACATAAAACAAGTTTACAAATTGGTTTGAAAAAATCATCTAAAGAAGAGCAGGTCGAGTAGAATTTAAAGCATAGCTTACCGAAGTAATTTATTATTCAGTCAATAAGAGTTACTTTTAAACGTAAAAATTCGTTGTTCTCGTAATTAAAGTGTAAATTTAGTAGTTTACGAAAGATATTTCTGCCTGGTTATAATTAATAAAATATCAAATGATAGATCAATAGCCCCCAGCGATGAAATTCGTTACGTATATTACCATAAGAAGAAGCAAAGTTACGAGTGTATTTATTCATTGCTTTCGCTTAGTTTGGTGGTGGTCCAGGTAATACAACCCAAAAATTCTAAAGAATATCAAACACAAAAATCAGTTACATCAATAACTATAATTCAAATAAATAATTTAGTGATACCCCATACCATACCATCCTATTTTTCTGCTTTATAACAACAAACACACATTATTTAATTGTAAAACAAAAACCACCACATTCGAGGGACGTTCACATTAGTCATGACTTTTAAGAAAGCTTGCCGTTGGTCACCAATTAAGCTCAGTCAATATTTTTGCGAAAGGACTCTTTTCAGAATATTTCCGAAAAAATATCATCTCACATTGATTCTGATAAACAACAACAATTTCCAGAAAAGCTAGGATAACTCAAGAAAATGTGTATCTTTCTCATAGAGCTGTTAACAATTTTATGGATTTTGTTGTCTTCTCACTGCTAGAGAAATGTCTGTAAAAAAAAAACCCTCCGTACTTACATAGTTCATCGCATCTGAGTGAGTATTGTTTCTTTTGAAGCGTTTGGGAATTTTCGTGGGTTGATTTATCGTCTTCTTGTCATCGTATTTTACGTCTCTTTTATTGTCTATTTTATATGGTTTGTGTTCTTTTACGCTACGCTATTCATTTCCTCCCTTATCGTTTTTATCCCCCTTTGCAAAATTGAATAATATGAAAGCAAATTAAATTTGGGATCAGATCAAAACATTCCGAATTGCTGCAGTGCGACACGTGAAAATGGTTTAAAAAACTTTCAAACGCGTAAATGCTTTGGTATAAATGAAATGTATTATTGGTTTGAGATAAAGAATATCTTATCTTAGCCACAGTAATGTAGTCCCAACATTTTCTAAATATTGAAGAAGAAATTTATATTTTGTTAAACTTAAAACTATGAACGAAAATATACGGCTAATTTTGGTTACACCAACTACATATTGGTTCACATTTAAACAAAACCAAAGATATTGGTTAATATCGAAATGAATTTATTTATTATAACAAAAAGCACGGTAGGCTGAAAACCTACCAAATATTTGGTAAACTTGATTTGTGGAATTCTTCACCCAGTGTTTTTTGCTCCAATGCACTTTCCTTCGAAAATTTTTTTATTTTGAAGCTTCGAAGAAGATCTTTGAGAACCTAAAAACTTCGAATTTTTAAGTTATCCAATATTTTCAAGAATAATTGATTGAATTCTTCCGTTCAGACATCTTCAACGTTTCAAAGTTTAAACTTTAAAATTCGAAGAATCTGACCATAACAATGGTATTTGAATCATTTTCTATAGAAATGTAAAAAATAGAAGAAATAACGAAATACCTAAAACTGCTTAAGTTCTACTATTAAATTTTTTCAAATTTGCATGTTAGTAAAGCATATGTTTTCATTATTTGAATTACCCTTTCATAATGTTAACATCTTTTCAATGTACGAAAATTTTACTGCTTGGGTTTTGTATGCGAGTATCTTTTATGATCATTATTTGTGCTATATTTATCCCGCAGCTATTTATCCACACAAAGACGAAAACACCTAGCCTGTAATAAATCTCATACACATGGGTCTTATTTTGCATCTAATCACCATACCTTTTTCTGTGGACGATTCTTTTCAAATGGTGAGGTAGCGGCAAAGTGCACCCTCGTCGAAGCTTTTCTGTGTGAAATCTGTCGGTCGAAATGCGTCGACACTATGTCCCTTCGCCAAGGGGTATTACATAACTTTTTCAGGATCCCATTGAAGCTGAAGCAGAAAACTATGCAAAGTAAAAAATCGCTGCGTTTTCCACTTAATTTGCATAGTTACTTTTGTGAAGTTTTCGCCAACAAGTTGTAGGCGATTTATATGCAAATCTAATCCGCTTCCTGGGCACTGTAATTAGTTTTCAATTCAAATCATCGAAGACTGAATAAAAGAGAAGCGATATGCAAGAGATTAGATTTCTGGAAATATTCTCCATAAAAGTAGGGCATTATTAAAAACTCATGGCACGTATTCTCTGCAAAAAAAAGTTAAGAGCAAACAAAATTGGGCTTGTCAGCATTAATTTTCTTAAAAAAGGCACAAAAATCGATAAGCCTAAGTTGGCCCGAAAAGTCGCTCTAAGCGACCCCAATTAATTAATGAGCTCAACCAATATCAAGGGCTGCTCAGGGCTCAGGGCTCAGGCACAGTTGGCGCAGCGCAAAATCGATAATATTTTCAAAATCTATGCCTTTTTCGTAATTAATTTAGTCATACATTAGGCGAGGTTGCTACCCACTCTCGAAGGGCCCCATGCTATGTAGATAATTTCCTAAATCAGATTTTGTAACGAGGTTATATAAAATTCAATATCTTAATAATAATAATAGAAAACCTTAAAAATTCCGCATCAACGAGGATATTTTATCGAAATTGTATATCGAATATGAATATTATTAAACTTTCGAAACGAAAACCGAAAGCAATTGAAAAAATAATTAGCAAATTCTCACTATATGTAGGATATTTAAAAAAAAAGCCATTATTTGTTAGCATTCTCTAAACATCAATAATTGTTATTGTAATATACCCTAAACGTATTCCAAATGAAACTATTTTTAAAATTTTCATGTAACTAAAATAACAATTCTAACTAAAACCTTAAATGGAACTTTTTAGATAAATAGAGTTTTATAAATACCTTTTGACGAAACCATCAAATTTAATTACTTCTACGCCCCCAAGTTCAGTTGTGGCACATGTTTCTGGGACTAATGCAATATTGTGCGGTCAAAAGTAGCAAAGTAATTCCTTAAAAGGACTGGCAATGAAAAGTGTCCTCTTACAGCCCGACGATGGCTTTCACAGTCAAATTAAATAACGAGCTCAAATCGGACATTAATCCCATTTGATGCGCGCAAAACATGCTATTTCCGAGAACGTAACTAGAAGAAATTATCCAAAGTTTAGCCAACTGAAATTTTCTGTCTATCGATGAAAGAACTCCTTCCTTCCATTGGTACTTATTGAGAATTATTTTCCAATAATTCTGGTACTCGTACCACCCTACCGGAAAGCACTACGGCACTCAAGGAAAACTTTTACGGCAAAACATACCCCTGACAAGGGACCGTGATTTGTTTGCCACATATAATGCCCGAAATGTGACCTAAACTTTTCATGCGGTCCTGCCTAGCCATATATCTTTTATATAATTCAATTCCCCCCAAAAATTTGTTGCCCAGACGCTAACAAGGAAGCATTGAAGATGAAAAAGTCGTTGAGGCTCTTACACAGAAAGGACATATAAAAAGTGGCTTGACACGGCTGACCTTCATCCGGACCGCATATTTATATCCCACAAAATCCGTGTAAGCCAGAACTCCTGCTTCGGGTCCAAAACTAAGTCGAAAATGCCGCTATAATACTCCAAAAACAAGGATTCCATCTCGAAAAATTGATGGTTTTAGTCAAATCAGACTCTGGACTATTCAGGATTAAATTTCTCTTTTTGGATAAGCACATTAAGTGTGGCCGGCCAAGTTAATGGCCCTTAGGGTGACTTCTTTAAATCAGCCCCGGACGGCAATTATCACATTTGTAGCGACAAAACATTTAATCGTGCTCGGAAGTGTTTGCTCAAACTTCAGTTCCGCAACCATGGTTTTTGCCTTTTCCCTGAAGACTTGCGTGACGACCAGCGATAAGGAATAAGGGTGTATATACCCTTGTTTGTATATCTTAATATGTGCTCCATCCGCGGGAAATTACGTGTATAATAAATTAAGTTAACAATCCTGGAGAAAACGTTAACCGAAAATTACCAACGAGAATAAACCAAACCTCAGCACACCACTTTCTTTTACTGGTAATATGTGCATATTTTATGTATATCGCGGAAATAAAATCAATGAATCTATAGCATAACATTCTCGTTTAATTACAATTTATTCAGTTCAGTCCTTTCTCTGATTAATATAGAGATGATAATCTCCAAAAGGAAAGAGATACCCTTTAAAATTATTCAATAGATTGCCATAGTAAAAACTTATTTATTTAAATTTAAAAACTGGAATAGTGCAGCAACCCAATTTAGTTACATATTTTAACTTTAATAGTAGTGAAAACTCAATAGATTTATACTCCTGAATAAATTTAATGCATTCAAAATGATTATTATAACTTTTGAAATGTGTTTTTGACACTACATGCAAAAATGTTTATTTATTAATTTTTGTTTTTTGCTACCCTTATACCCCTACAAATTTTATTGTCTGTTACACTTCATCGAGAATTTAATTCTAAAACAATAATTAATACAGGGTAAGAGACCGTCACCGTAATGAACACTCTTGTGTTTTATTTCGTGATTACTGAGAAACATAGGTCAGCTGGGAAAATAGAAATATTATTTTCAGTTACAGGCAACCCTTTTCCGTTGAGCGGTTACATTAGTTTCGGGGTATATTAAAATTTTTACTTAAAAAGGATACAGTGAAAGTGAAAGGATTACATCCTTTTTTGCAGTTTTGTTTGTTAATTGAGAGAGTTTTTTATTTTGAGACGATGATAAGTACATTTTTGAAATAATTATTATTAAAGGAGATGTTATTTAATTAATTTACACTCTTTTGTAAAGACAAATTTAATTAATATGAGTTTTAGAATAGTCATCGTTATAGGTCATTGATTTATGAGTAAAGTGAGCACTGTGTTCGTTACTGGTAAAAAATGGAACCATTCTTTTAACCAATAACAAGCATCCTGGAAATACTGAAGTAGCCGCAGACTTAAAATATAAATAAAAAATTCACTCTTTGTCGCTTTGACCCTTTGACTACATCATAAAAGTTGTTGTATATCCTTTTAATTATGAGAAAGTGGATTATTCAAAATGTCTAGGCAACGATAACAATGTTTTGTGCGTTGACCCAACCGGTTCTTACTTATGACCAACTTTAGGAGCTACATACACTTAGGAAGTTGGAAAACTCTCAAGATGTAAATTACGGATTTATATTTTCATTAAAGACCAACGTTATGGTTTTTTCAAAATAGTCTGCTTGCCAACGTTATTAGTTACTTAAAGACCAGTGTTCAGCGCGGTACTCAAAATTCCTTAAGAAAGACTAAATCGATTCGATTAAAATTTTAATTATGAATTAAAAACAATAAATACTTGTCGTAGTATTTTTTTTTATATCCGAAAAATTAGTTTTTTGTCTGTAATCACTTCTTGAGACTGGACGATAAAGATGTTAGGAAAATTGAAAAACTATAGAAATTTAAAATCGAAATAAGAAAACTAGTAAAAAAGGAAGAAACACTAATTTCATTTAATTTTTAATATCTCATTTTTAGATATGCATATATTAAGTATTAATTATTAATGTAGTATATGTAAATAAAATTTAAATAAAGACTACAAGTTTTTAAAAAAATAGTTCCGTGTTTCATATTTTTTGTTCGCTACTGGACTTTTACATGCTTATCAATTATTTGTTTTACTTGCTTTTAATACCTTACTATTATTTTTTCCAGTTTAATACACAAATTCTGAATTCATTCTATATTTTTTTTACGTATTGTAAATTTTTGAAGTCAGATATTTTCTTAAGAATGTTAAAAGTGTTGGGTGTCTTACCCTATATCACGTTTTCGGTGAAGCGAAATTGCATAAACTTTCAGCAATTTTTTAAACTACGCCTAAAATAAAACCATCTGCTTTTGTTCTAAATATTTGTCTACCATAATGCAAACATCCATGATGCATGATGCCAACGCGTTTAATGCAAAACAAATTTTAAAATACTTTATATACTGTTTTAAAATCCCCTGTAGACAATGCCACATTCTTACATATTAAAAAACGTATTGTAACATTGGATCAGCCCTTATAGAAGGTGTCGACACATATTCAACCTTTGTAACCTTTGATTTGTATGTAAATTTGTCCGTTTCTGTTTCCGCCCAAATCTTCTAAATTAGCCAACAGATTCTAACAAATGAGGTGTCGTTTGTCTTGATTGCGTAAATAGACACAGAATACATAAAATGTCAAAAAACAAATATGGTCGCAGCTAGTCGGCATATTGCTTTAGTACGTGTCATTTTGGTTTTTTTAAGTACATGGATAATGGTAAAGAGTTTTTATGGAAGATTTGAAATATATATATGTAATAATAACCTATATATATATATGTATATGTATCTTACGAAATGCTTCTGGACCGACATTTTAAATACAAAAATAATCGTTTAGTGTGTTTTATGGTAACTATTCAATAGAACTTGAGTTATAAAAGATATATGTATAATATACTCGTAAATCAAATTGTATTAACCCTAGATAACTAAACTTAAAACATTGTTACTCTGCAACTAATCATTCAACTTGTATATTTTTATATTTTCTTTTTTTATTTCAACCTCGATTTTGGAAGCTGGCAGAGCCCGGTAGTCTATTATCGCCATATAGTTGAAACGTTTATACCATGATACATTTTCGAAAGCTCATATTTAAGCCGTGTTTTATTATCTTCTTCATTTTTACAATTAAACAAACAGCATGAGTAAAGTCTAAAGAATAAACATTTTAGCATTGAATCTTTTCAATACAAAAACAAACAAAAAGTGAATAAAAATGTCCTCAATATTTGTAATTTAAAATTTAGAAACAAAAATGAAACCTTCTATTCAAAAAAAGTGTATACATACGACGTAAACAAATCACTTAATTTATCTTTTCAAATAAACTGAACTTTTTTTAATACCTTGCTTACTATCATTAACTTCTTCTTCACTAAGCAGTCATAAATATATACATAAGTTACGTGCATGGCAAATGTGACTCAAATATTTTAATCCAAATATCCCACCAACCGTTTTCAACAAAATATTCATTTATTGCTGCAAGATGAGAGCCAAAAAGGTTTAGATTGATTGCCACACTCAGTAAATATTCACAATTATTATTCCCCATGTTTTATACGCCAGCAAATTTTCAACTGTCAACTTTCATTAGAGAAGCTCGACAAAAATGAGTACCAAAAAGCAAACGCCTGGTCTCGGTTGACGTGCGGTGGAGATATGCAAAATTTATGGTTACGTTGGCCCTTTTGTAGCAGAAATCAATAATTCATAATTTTTTGCCAATGTAAAGGGGGAGATTGTTTAGGGACGAGGAATTGCTACCAAATTGATTAGCTGAAAAATATGCCTTCTATTAACACAATATTAATTATAAAGTGTCACAAACAGATTGCGATATTATGTCCTTGTTAAGTTTTTAAAGCCATTAAATCTCGGGGTCGTTTTACGTAATAAACCAAAGCTGCGGAATCGGATTAAAGAGCCAAATAAATTTTATTTCATATGTTTAGTATGACTAATGAACTTTGCTTGCTGTAAAAGCGAAGTAAAATTTTGGTAAAAGCTAATAATTCAGGTCTTATATTGTTGATGGTAAGAATTACAGAATTTGGAAAATGGGCAAAAATAATTTAAGTTAAGAATTGTCAGATTTAAAAAAGATATTTTAGTTAAAATATACTTTAAAGAAAAGTAAAAATTCGTGTAAGGAGTAAGTAAATATTTAACCTTCTAGTTTAGGAACAGCAATTTAACACTTTTTTAATACTTATAAAAATACATTTCCCACTCAAGAATGAGTTCAGTAAATTAAAACTTTGGAAGCTCTCAACGCTTTGTAAAAGTTCTACCCTTTCTTGTCATATTCCGTGATAAAACTGCAGTCTGGCATTTTTTAAATGCATGTCGTAGTATAGAGTCGGTTATTTTTAACGATAAATCCATTTTTTGTGTAATTTGGTAACATTTTGGAACGATTCGACGTACTTCTTTCTGTTTAGTCATTTTCTCACCTTTTATTCTAAATAATAATCTAATAATTTTCAAATTATTGGTGGGGTAGACAGGATTTCATCATACTAAATTCACCATTATCTTTTAGATTAATATTATTAATTATAACTAAGTTAACAACACTTTCCATCCGAAAGAGGGATATCTGATGATTTTGTAAAAGTATTCTATAATACTGGGATTTTTTAAACCAACAAAAGTAAAACTATTATTTGATCGTGGAAATGACATGTACCCCATACTCATTAATTAATAAAAACTGTTCTAGCACTAAAAGCTATTGACTAATTTCACTTAAAAATCCTCTGGTACTACTTTCATCCTTGAATCCTAGAAATATATAAGATATTTACCTCGATAAAATATTCGGTTTGCCTTGATTTTCGCATTTTTAAGGCGTTGTTTTTAATATTAAAAATCACTAATTTTATTTATTAAATTGACGACCTAATTGTGTCATAACATTTGTAATCTGTAATCTGTAAATTCGTAGTAGTATTAATTTAATTTTTAAATTTTTCTTAAAATATCCATAATATCTTAATTATTTAAATTAATTGGCACTACCCTCGCATATTGGCTGCGCGCCTCTTCTTAGATTAATCACCTGAAAACACCTGGCAGAAAAACAGAAGCGCAGGTGAAAAACCACAATACCCTGAAACGTGTGCTTGATAAACGTCGGTGATTATAATAATTGAAAGTCTGTTAAGTGTGCAAATAATCGTGGAAGATGACTAGCTGCCAGGATTCTCAAAATCAATTGCACCAATTCAACTTGTAAAATGCAATCAAACTTTTCTCACCCAAATTCTACCCGTCTTTAGGACGTTGGCTTGGCTATTTCTTTTCAATTTCTGAGATTTGCTTATCATCCCACAAATCAAATTGACGAAGTGAGTGTGGGGAAGGGTACAATGTAAACAAGCCGTATATTTTCGATCAATAAGAGTTTTACTCGTTGTTGCCTTTCGTACTTCTTCCCAGCCCGATCACTCAACGAATAAATTTCACGAGTAATGGTTCAATTGCTGGGAAAAAAGTACCATTCGGCGGGATACATTCGAAATCCTTCTATCTGTTAAGTTCGCGCTCATTGAAAGAGTTTTAGACGTTAATATCTGAAGTATCTTTTCGAAGAGGATGCTTTTAAAGAAAATCGCCCGGTCCTCATCTAAATTCGTCTGTCTGTTTTGCTCTTTTTCTGTATATCAGAGATATGTTTTCGGATTCTTTGGCGCTTTTGCCGAACAAAATTCCAAAATCCAATTGACTGCTTCTTACTTTTTGCAGCGCCTTGGATGCAATCAGTCAAACACTAGGGGCGAATCGATTTCAGTTTGTTTGATGGGATCCTTTTCGGTCGGATGCATTTCTGAATACAATTCTGATTGTGCGAATATTATCCATTGTTTGTTGAATGAGTTCGCATTGAAAGTTTGTATCATAATCGTCTAATCGGATGTGCATGTGATTCAGTTTGTGTGTACTTCAAACTGCATCGAAGACATCCATCATTTGGATCCTCAAGAGGGAAATCATTTGGAAGAGGTCTTAACAATTCGACCCCCACAGGTTCACAATTGAGCTTAATGAGGCTTTGATTTTTAATTTTCTGAAGCAAAATTAGAAAAACAGAACATAGAATCCCCAAGCTGTCTGTCTGTTTGTCCGTTTGCCTCAGCCTATTTTCTTAAGAACTATGCATCGTGGAAAACTGAATTTTGATCTTAAAAAAATTTTAAAACTTTTACTTAATTGTTATTGCTCTAATTTATAAATAAAATTTCAGGTAAATATAAAAAACTTTGAAATCCAAATAAATCCCAAATAAATTTTAAAAATTACACAGCTCCCATGAAAAAAATAAAAGATCCGTAATTACGACTATGAAGAAGCAAATCCTCATAATTAAATGAATGCCTAAATATGTAAAAGCACATCTAGCAAACTTTTCTGTTTGGTGACTTGTATAAGAAATAAGGTTTCAATAGGTTAAGAAGTAATATGCATTACCGAAATTTGTAATAGAGGGAAATTTTCCCTAAAAAACCTAAATATTTAAATTAAAATTATGGAAAACATTTCTAGTTAGTGGTAAAGCTGTTAAAAGAAATATCACCAGTACCAATACAATTACCAGAAATGCAGGTAAGACAATTTACACTTACCATTACCAGTATTGGTACTTCAGCAAATTTAATTACCATTGTCAAGTAATGGTGTTAGTAGTACACCATTACCGTATGTCAGAAACATTACTTAGCATTACCTAGCATTATTTATAAATACTCAGCATGACGTAGCATTGCCCAACAGTACAACACTACTCAGAATTTTACAGGTCTGGTTAGTGGTTTTTGTGGAATTTGTTTCAATAGGTTACAGAGAAAACCCGCTATTAAGGATTGAAAACATCTTCCACAATGAGGAAAAATTGCCTACAAAAATGAAATATTTTAAATAAACTGTAGGATACATATATGATGGCAGAGTAAGTACTAATTGATAGGACCTTTTCTTTTATTTCGAGAACTGTTCGAGTAAATTTGCTATTAACTTTACAAGTACCTCTTCTGTATCCTTGTACCAAACTCTAAAATAAATAATTTAAAAAAAAAACAGTAAAGTAAACTTAGTACTATAATTAACAAAGGGATATCCTCTGTTCTTTGCTTCCCTACTTAAAAATAATTATATTAATTTTTCATTGGGCTTTTCATGTTTTAATATTGGTCTCTTAAAACACACATAAATGAAAAGTATGTGCAATAGACAGCCTCTTAGTAGGATATTTGAGTACAAGATCTAAAGATATAGAAAAAAGGAAGTACGTAATCAAAGAACCTTTTCTCCTCCGACTTCATTACTTGTTTTATACATTTCTAATATTTTGTTAAAATCCCCAGTTTCTCGTTTTTAAAGTAATTCAGACCGCAAATATTGTATAAAACACCAAACAAAAACATACCATATTCAAAATTTAATTCACAATTTTCTATATTTTTTTTAACTTCAAGAATTAGGTCCCCAAATATGGCTCTGGTTTTTATATCTTTGTAGCAGATTTTACTTTTAAACTCCATAAGACCTTATTACCATTCAAATCATAAAGACACGTTTTTTTTAGAAATGTTAGGCCTTTATTTAATTTTATCAGATTTATTCCTTTTTTATACTATAACTCGAACATTTGAATGTATACTTTTTTTAATTTTCGTGGCCAGAGCCACATAAGAATATCACTTTTGGAAGCAATCGAATTGCTGACGAATTTGAGAATTAATTATTTAAAATTAGATAATTAGCTCATACATTCTGTATAATTGTTATTTCATATTCATATGTGAATCCAGAAAAATCACAACTTTAATTATTTTGGATCGATCTTTAAGGAAATGGGCTTCTATATATCAACTACATTAATTGTCTATTTATTTAGTAACATTTTCACTAAAATTAAACCCTTTTTTAATTGCATTCTGGTCATATTGAGATATATTAATGTGTTAATCAAAAATAAATTGGTAGAAATGACTAGACAACAAATTAATCGAGGTAAAATGTTTTTCTATTAAAATACGTTTATTTAATAATCGTTTAAGTTCAAAACTGTTATCATTCACCTTTTTAAAAGAATATAGTAAACATTCTCAGTTAATTACTACTTACTAATAATTTAGAGATAAACATCCAAAATTGTATTCACATTTCTGAATAATTTAAATGCAAACAATTGTTTTTTCTATGTGAAATGATATCTTTGGTTACCATCTTTGATTTTTAAAACCGTTGTCCTCAAAGAACCCTCAAACTAGTAAAAAAACGTCGCATTCCTTATAGAATAAATAAATCCAAGGTTTTCTTCAATTACGATTTTTACATAGCCTTAAGCTATTCAGAGGTTTTCATGACCTCTATTATTAGGGATCTATAAAGGGCCGGACTCTTCCATGCAAAAATTATTCATCAATAATTTAGAAAAAGTCCCTTGTCCAACAATATGATCCCTTTTCTCTTGTTTAACTTAGTTTCTGGCTAGAGAGATTCCGCAACAAGTTTTCGTTTTGGCACTGATGTGGCAAGGAGCACCGGATCCTTCTCCTTGGAGAGTGCTGTTGGTATTGATTTCAGATAACATCCTGCTTTCAAGAACGTAAATGGGTGATTGCTCACCGGAGATCTGCGACTAATTGGTAATAATTCAGAGGGATTTTGCCCGCAAATAGCCAGCAGTGGCCAACTCTATGTCGGCCTGATAATTTTCAACTACTGCCTTTTGCTATGTTTGTTCGATGGAAAACATTTTGGACCCTATACTAATACCATTTTAATTAATATTGAATCATAACTTATTATTCTATCAAAGTCCAGCATTTGGTGACATGCGGTAAAAGTGGTTGCGTTGTTATATATAAGGAAAATTCTTATAAAACCACGATATTTTGGAAACATTAATACTAAAATATTCAATAGATGTTCAATTGTGAAGGAAGTAGAAATATCTGACATTTTTATTAATAATTTTGTCAATTTGGATAAAATTATACAAGAAATTTCAATTATACCACCTCAAATAAAGCTTCTGAAATTGCATTAACACTTTAAGGCCTAGTAAATTTTGTGAGATCTCTCCAAAATTTAAAAAGCTTGTGATTATGTTTTTATTTATGAATCATATTAGGTATATTAAAATAATAAGTTATCGCAATGCTATGCCCGAATTCAATAAGCAACTAAAAGCCCATCCGGAAAATCCAAATGTTGAATCAAGAAGTTGCACGTTATATCCGTAAAGATATCCCATGCGAATGATGAAAAACATGAATACATTTCACGAATAAATTGGAATCGACCATGAGCATCAAAGAAAACCTTTTTCAATGAAATTCATATGTTTTAAAAAAAAAAAAGCATGCTTGAATTTTCCCAAGACATAGTTTTAAATTTAACTGTTTACAAATCTACGCTAGCATCGGTCCTTAAGGTCATGGGTAATTAAAATCATATACAACATGTTTCCAAATATTTAAAGTTCTCGATATCCTTTTTTGAATTATCGACAATAAGAAGCACCTATTGCAAATCGAAGTAAAGTAACATTTCCTTTATTTCTATCACTCGTATGGATTTTTTTATATAAAACATGTAGAAACATTTTTAATTATAAGTTTTTTGAAAAACTTTTCCGAAACATTGTGGTAACATAGAGCGAATTTCGGCGGAAAACTATCCGTTTCTAAAATTTTAAAATTAGTTAAAAATATCTCTGGAAATATGTACAACTGCCTTCAAAAGTTTTCATATCCATCACTTTTAATAGTAAATAAATATTTATACCAAATTTCACCAAAATCCGTGAAGAGAACCTAAATTCAATCATACCTACAATTTTAATGAAATTGTTGCATTTGAAAATAGTTTTTAAAAACAAAACATGAAACATTAACTTAATTAACATTCGCAATTTACGCAGGATGTCAATATTTTTTTATATATTATTCAAATTTTTGTGGACCTTGGATAAGTTATGGTGAACATTTTATAAAATTCCGCCAAAATAGATCTAGTTCTAAAGTTCGTATTTCAAAAAATGTGACTATGAAGGCTGTTTTCGTCATATAAAAGTTTCGTTAACTATAAGTTGTATTACCTAAACTTAGGTTGAGAAACCTGAATAAAGTTCCAGAGCTATCTACAGAGAATGTCGTTTTAAATAGGTTTAGATTTAAATTCAAGCAAAACGCCTTACTAAATGTCTTGCATATAGTAAAGCGTTTTTTTGTTTTTTGTAACTTTAACTTCTATTGCTTTGAATTGATGAAATTTTACTCCAGAAGTATATATATAAATTCCTTTTAAGCGACAAATATAATCAAAATAAACGCAACTCGTTTTTAAACAAAGATTTAATAATCTTTAGAAAGGAATCAAAGCGTGGCAGAAAGTGCCCTGGGAAAGGATATTCAATTTCACGGCACTTCCTGCTTCTGGCATCCTCTTTCGGCGGGAAAGAACCCTCCGTGGGAGGACTTCTATCAAAACGCACATTAACTCGAAACGGCACAGAGCCCGAGGCAAATTAATTGCGGCGAAAATATGGCCAGAAAGAACTTGGCACCGTATCGCCCAGGTGCGACGAAATGTGCCTGGTTTCTTGGTGTATGCCTTCAGGAAGCGCGCCAAGCGGCCTCTAATGAAATTTTCACGTTTATGTCACCTTCGGCATTTACACCTTCCATGAAAATATTTGAAACGGAAAATTGGATTTGTTCACAGTCTTCTAGCATAGTCTTTGTCGCACGCAAATTTGTTGTTTTAAGATGAACACGATCGGAAACTATTAGATTACATTGGACCTAATGAGGGCTGAGGGCATGAATAAATCGGGTCACCAGAAATTCCCGGAGCACTAATTTTGTGCTTTTAATCTTAATTTGATCGGCTAGGAATACGCCCTAAAATCGCATAAACGAATTTCGACCCATCCACTCATTTGCTGATGTACGCGAACTGTTATTGGATCGAAAATCGAACTCAAACCATTTCATGAATTTTTAGGCGGAAAGCTTTCGGAAATTCAATTTTGCCCAAAATCTCAAATTCCAGGATTGATGGGATAATGGATGAATATTTGTTGCCCCTGAAACATTTTTGATGGCCTGATTTATGCGGAGCGACAATGGCCCCCCCACGTAAGCGACTTAGTTACGATTCTAGAGAAAAATGATGAATAGAAAACTCGAAAAATGGATAATATTTAATTAAAGCTGCAGATTTAACAAATCCGTAGTTCTAACTCTGTCTTATAAAAACCAAATACAGCACGCTCAAATATTTAAATAGATTGAAAACACTTTACACTCCTCTAAAATCTGATGAAATGTGTTTAGCAAGTTGTTAGCGTTGCAATCTGATTTTCCTTTTTATCGAAAGTTTACATAAAAATCTTGGAGCAAATTCACTAACTGCTTAAATGAATAATAGTTTAGTGTATAAAACACATTTATTATTTATCAAACACTTTAAATCTGACCTTAAATAAATTTTTCTAATAATACATTGCATGCTTTTATTAAAAAAGAAATATAACAAACCACCCTTAAATTTGTTTATCATAGTTTAAAAACTAAATAGAAAGTATTACCTTCTGTGACTTTACGTTGAAAAATAAAACCCATAATCTGCTTAAAGTCCAACGATTAAAGCATTTTAATAATTTAAAAGTTCGAAAATGTTTAACAATTAATACTTGAGATTTAAACAGTCAAACGTTTTAAAACTACAAACATTTTAGTGATTTCGAATAAAAAACCTAGACGTATTATGACAAAATACGTACATACCTCGAATACACTGCTTGCTCTGAAATTTTATTCACATAATTCTCACTGGATCACCAATTGGGTAAAAATCTTAAAATTAAAAATGTTTCATCCCATTTTTCTGCAAAAATTCATAAAATAAACTAATTAAAAGAAAATTTCCCATTTTCCCATTCTGTCATTTCAAACGACACACGCATTAACCAAAAGCAATTGTTTCCCTCCTCTTATTAGTTTATTTCACGAATTTTACCTCAATTTTTAGCGAAACTTTGTGGCACTTTGCAGAAGACAGAAAAAAATCATCGAACCGAAGAAAACATTTTTAAAGTCCTATAATTTTTAATAATATTAGATATTTTATAACGATCAAAAATTTTATGCATAAGTTGTATAAACAATTCAATGGCATTTTTAGGTCTTATGAGTTTTAGACCGCACGAAATTAGCTCCGCCAACACCGTGAACCGGGCTTTTGCATGTGGGCATAAATTGTATGACGGTGAAGTGAAAATCCCAAGAAAATTCAATCAAACTAGATTTGTTGTATTCTAAGGACATTTCAGTTCTATAAAATTAAAATCACAAGGACCATAGGTACTTTTACTCTATATAAGCTAAAATTATTATTGAATTTCTGGTAAAAATGCAGTAATTTTGCGGTTCTTCGGAACCAAGTGCCGTGTACTTTGCAAGAGGTCTGGTGCTCCTTTATCCTGTTGAGTTGGATTTAAACTCAAAAATGTTACATAATTTGTTTGAAGATGTGATAAAATGTATCGCGAATCAAATAGATAACTTCTTAGGCTAATCTTGAGTAAAAGCTGTTTTTGAACATAAGCTTTAATTTGCGAAATTTTTTCATGATTAATTTGTTCGCCATACAACTTTTGGACACTTATTTGAAGATTCAGACCACTTTACGCTATAGTTGGGTGCGTGCGCCGGACTACTTCACGGCTTGTGAATGTCGAAGGTTTTGGCACCACATTGAAAAAAACTTAGTCCGAGCAATAGTAGAATATTTTTAAAAAACTACATCCTGCGGAGATTGCTACATATGAATGCAGCCTTAAGGTTACAAAATCAAACATTCTTTTATATAATAAAATAATAAAAATCAAACTCTTCTTTCCAAATCTATTGTTTAGAAAGTTAATTTCATTTAAACATTTTTATAAATTTCTTTGGATTCTGTGATAGCTTTGTGGACTCACATACATCAATTCAAACGTAAATCGTTCAAAACTGACTGTTTGTATTTTATATGTTAAAAATTACTTAATATGTTATATTTATGACGCACAATTGTAAGCTTTTCAGTCACGAATAATAGTATCCGAATTCGGAAAAATAGATATATACATCTAAATATATAAAACAGAAGTATCTGTTTGATTGTTTATTTGTTTCGCATAGAAAAACAACTCAATCGATTACTTCAAAAAGTGTCATTAGTTTGCTGTCGGTTATAGAAAAAACCTTTACAAATTCAACAATTATTTTTTTAAAATTTATTTTCTTTTATCATTTTCCAAACCAATATCAATAATCAAACAATACTTTCAAGCGCCACATTGGTTTTTTTTCTAATTAAATAAAAGTTACGTTGTCTTATTTGTTTCTCACTAGATTTAATAGAGCACATTTAAATTATAATGGGCTTGGATTTTCTGAATATATCAATTGATAAACACAAGTTTTGTTTTTACGATTACTAAAAAGTAAATGTAAATTGTGTCCGCTAGAGTACAAAATAAGCTGAAATTTATTGATTGGCTTAAATTAAAATACAGACGAAGCTGTACGAAATTTATATGGCTCCTTAATCATCAAAATTATGGCGGAGAAACCCTAATCTACGCAAATTTAACAAGTACTTTGTTCGACAAGTCAATTTACCAATCATTTGCACTATTCTAAACATAGTTAATTTCCAAAATAGGCAACTAAAAGTATAAATAATGAAAATTACGTATCATATTTGGACTAAAGTCTGTATTTATGCTGTTTTTCAACAACAGACGAATACAGAATCTATTAAGACAATATTGTCGTATAAAGATCACCGAGTCAGTAAATAACTAAAAAAATACTAATAATATCGATGGATTATTTTTAAAATTAAAAATTTAAATAATGAAACTCAAAAAATTCGAAGGAAGTAAAGAAGAAAATGGTACCAATCTTGCAAAGCCTGAGCCCAAAACCTTGAATGTTATCTGCACTAATAACCATTTGTGAAACCGTTTTATTTCTAGATCACCTCCTGTGCACAAGAACAAAATCAAAATTAATCAGGATTAAATAAGAAAACAAAAATGACAATAAGCATTTAATAAGAGAAACTGAAAAACAAACAAACAAAAACAAAGCTATCCTTAATTCAAGTCTTCCGCTAGTGATCAATCACACAAAATTAACAAGCATTTAGCAAAAATGGACAAGGAAAGCAAGCTCCTAGTCGATAGTTTAGTAATAAAGAAAAAGCCACCAAAATTGAAAGCACTCGATCGGTCCATATCAATAGCGATAGACAATTACACCCCCGCCCCGACAATGATCATAGATGACTCACTAATACTAGAGGAACCACCCCCTCTTCATCCAATCATAAAAAAGCCCGACATTTATTTCGTCAGTGGCGGAAGCACTAGTGCAATACCGTACGAAGATTATGCCTATCACCTTAGAAAATCAAATTTTAGAAGATCAGACACACTCGACGTGCACAGTCCCTCGAACTTCCAAATGCGGAAGACGCACTCATTTCACTCGAATGAACCAACTGTGGAAGAGTTTCTTCTTTCTAGGCGAACGAGCAGCGTGAGAGGTTCGTACCTGTTTCCACCTGCGAAGGAAATCCCCGATAGATCACCGTCGCCAAATAGAAGAAGCTGCAGGATGCACAGGTCTTTTAATGAGCAGACAAAACGTCCTTCAAAAAATGAGCTAACGGTGGAGCGAATCAAGTTCCCGTCGTTGAACGATGAAATGCTCCACCACGATCCAGATGCTCACCTCCAGCCTTTCGATTCGACCAACATAACAATCGAAAACGAGCTCCTCCGGTCCAGGAGCAACAGTCGGACGAGAGTGGAGGATGAGACTTACTTTGAAACGCCTGTGCCGAGCAACAACCACAAGCACCCGCACAAGCACAGCTCGCACAGCCTCGACCACCCTCAAACGCATAGCTTTAAACGTGGTGCGAAGCACACGCACAGTCTTTACCTCTCGCCGAAGTCTCTGGACGAGCTCCAAGTGCATCGTTCTTTACAGGGTACCAAGAAATCGCATAGCGCTAGCATGCGCGTCCGGCCTTACAGGGAAAGCCTTAGTGCCACCAAGAAATCGAAGAGTTTCATGGTGGACACGTATCCAGAATTCGAGCTATCGCCGCACCGTCGAGAGAGCCGCATCCTTATAACCGAAGATATCAAGAGGAGTCCTCGGCCCACCCCCCATATAGTCACCGAAGAGAAGCGGCCATCTTTCGAAAGAAAGCCTTCCTTAAGCTACGATGTCGACAGTGTCGACTTCGATTCGGTGCTTCGTCCCTTTCGGGCGTCCAGTAGAAGAAAAAGTTCGGTCACCGACTCAATGAAAAAAGTCAAGAAGAAGTCGATTAGTGATGACACCGAAGAAGATGAAGAGTCCGACCGGAAGCGGAAGAGGATAGTGTGCATCATAATGACCGTTTTCTTGTGCCTAGTTTGCGCCAGCGTTTTCGTCGTAATATTCACCCTAACACACACTAGCGTCACCCAAATCCCCAATCAGCTGAGGAAAGTCTCTAGCAACTCAAGGGACTTACCCATCCACTACAACGGTACTTGAACCTAATATAATAATTGTGTTTATTTTCAATCGTTACTTTCTTAACTATTATATTTATTTACTAAACAAACTTATCTAGACTAGCATATCCTATACATATGTCAATTCATAGAAAATCAACAAAAGAAAAATTTCTGAACGCATCCCACCAAATTTTTCAATTTATAAGTATAAAAGCGAAAGACTGACTGACTGACTCACTCGCCACAAAATCTCCGAAACTAAAAACTTGAAATTTGGCAAGAAGGTTTTTTATATGACCTAAACATCCACTAAAAAAGGGGCTTAAAAGGACGCCTTAAAATGAATATGGAAAAATTCTGTACTGGAAGTTTCGTTAACGAATTTTGGGGTTTTCTACGAAATTATTATGTTAATAGTAAATGCCTAAAACCTTTCTAAAAAATTTTCATGTTTTGACTGAATGTATTGTAAAGTCCATGTTAAATTTGAACTACTAAGCTACTTTTTATTCACGAATTTCAAATTGGCGGACCCAAGAAGGCCAACAGTTACAAACTTCAAGGGATTGGCATGAAAATTGTGCTTTTAGAGATACTTATTGCGAATCCACTTTTGAAATCTAAAAATTCATCATCATTGGTACCTATGTATATCTATTGGTTTGAAATGCGTATATGTATAACGCGTTTCAAGCTTTTAGAAAAACCAACGAAGAAATCCAATCATCAGGCTAAATACCATTTTTAACCATAAATTGTGCGGAACTCCTGTGCATACATTCATGCTCTATTTTCTCCCCTTATGGAATGATTTCTCAAAAATATTGAAACACGTCATTCTGGTATATGGTATATATGGTATACAGCTGAATTTCCATACAAACTTACATCCCCTATTTTCCCTCTTTAAGGATAAATTGCCAAAAATCCTGAAATACATATTTCTTAATATTTAACTGAAACGTTAAATGCAAATATCAACTTTCGTGGATTCAACTTCAAAAGTGACGAATTTTTATGCAAACTTACATCTATTTTATTGAATGCTTATATCACAAATAAAATGCACTGTCCAAATTTTATATAATCAACTTCAGCGGTTTCGGCTCAACATTGATGATTGATGAATCAGTCAGTTCAGACTCACGTCATATTTTTTTATAAACGTATAGATTTTGTTTGATCTTAAAAAGAAAATACAAAGAACTTTTTTGCAAACTCTAATGATGGAATTGTTTTATTCTGAATTATGATATTAAAAATATGTTCAGATTAATGAATTACTTTTCATCAATAAAGCAATAAAAATAGTTAAAATTGATTGTCATATGAAATTTGCTTCTTACGTTTATTTTATAACTAATCTTATGTTGGAAAATTTATTAATTAACTATTATTATATAAGTTATATGTCTAATTGAATAATTGGCGCAATTGTGGTGCTTTTAATATAATTTGTTGACTTTTTATGAAGTGACTAAATCTTGCAACTATTAAATAATATGAGCAATAGACTACTCTTAAATTTCTTAAAAATTTAGTTAGAATGAATTTAGTGTAATTTTTACATACATAATTATCTAAAAATATTGTTCTCAAAAGTAACGATTTGGAATCAATTCGACCATCTCAGCAATTTCTTATTAATCACATACAACATTAGAAATATTCACGCTTTGTTGTAGTTCCTCGTTGTGAAAGGTGTAAAGAAATCGGCTCGCAATAAAAACAACTGGAAAATAAATATTTTTATATAACAGCACAATGACAAACACAACAAAGCGTCAATACTCCTTTTATATTTCATGATGGCCTAAAATAGACTTGTGAAACACACATCATTTTCGGTGAAATGGTCGTACATTCATTTATCAAACTTTTCAAATAACACTCAAATCGATCTTTCATTTATAAAATAAACCAAAATGAAGAATAAAAAAAATTACGCGAGTATTAAATATATGTATAAACTAATTTTTGTTTCTTACAAATACGTTATAGTTTTATAAATTACTTGAAAATAAATATTAATTAGATTATTAGTTAGATTCCTTTTTGAAAATCTTCACCAATGAGAGGTTTTCTTTCGTCTAAAAGCATATTGTTGTTGCTAAAATTTTAAGTTAAAATGAAGTGTTACTAATTTAAAGCACTATAACAGATACGCTGTTAAAGATTTCTATTTCGTTCAAAGCCAAAAATCAATATCCATATTTATTTTTGGAATACAATATTATTACTGGATGTATCCTCCTTTTGCGTGAATAATTTGGTATAAATAAATATAAATTGGAAGAATTATATACCATTTGTGAATAATTGATTCTTTGAGACTGTCCAAACTTTTTGGTATTAATTTTGGCCTCCACCCAAAATGAAAAATTCTCTGGATTTGCATTCGGAGAATTGGATAACCATTATTTAGGACAAATTAATTTCGTAACATTGTTTTTCGACCATTGTTGAGTGAGAATTGCTTTGTATGGTGATACTGAATCTTGTTGAAATGTCCAAGATATACGGCTGAAATGTCCAGTTGTCCAGGGTTTCACAGAAGATTCCAAGACCATGATACCAGTTTGATAGCATTTACTTTGATATCAGAGTCCAAAACCACAATCGGTAACATTTCCAGCCACCCTGTTTTAAGAGGCACTACAACACTGTCTGTTGTCTTCCATTTCAACCTCAAAAATGTGTTTTCAGTTTCTATTCAAATAATAACCTAGATTTCTTTATCAAAGGAGGAGATTGATTCAAAAGATAAAATAAAAGAGTATTTTTAACAATACTATTCCAATAGTTTTTCCAGGCGAACTTGTCTGATCGCTACCGAGTCTTTATGCCGAGCCACTCACTTAAAATTGCTATAACTCAAGTAATAAAAAGAATTTTAATTTGTGAAAACATTTAAAATATTCTTGAAAGAATAAATAATAAATTCAGGTAGAAACCCATAAAACAATTTTCTTTACTTATTCAGTTGAAACGTAATAATCTCAGGTAAATCTAGTAAGGTCTTAGCAATTTCATTTTTATACAAATTCCTCACTGGTTTGTACTTACGCCAGACTGTCCTTACGTGCGTTTCTCTTATTCATAAGATTTCTTTACTTGTGCACTTGCCGCCTTCTTATTTCATTAATAACTAATCACCGGGCCAACCTAGCCGATCCGCAGGTCCATGTCTAAAATTCCATTAGACTGAGGCAGGCAAGGCGCAGGCATAATGAGCCAGTAGAGGTGAATTGGGCCGTTGCGGGCAGCGGCACGCATCAAGGACTCAAGCATAATTCTGCATGATTCACATTCGCTTCCGCGCACTGCCTGCCTGCCCTGCCGGTAAAACTCCACAAAATTATCTCCAAAGAACATCGTCGTCGTCTCAGCATACGTTCGTTGCGGCCTTCTGGAGCATCTTTAAAAACTTCCTGCTCGGCAGCGTCGTCATTCAGCCTAATGGCATCCTCCATTGTGTGCAAAGGCGCAACTATTTCGAGAGTAATCTCCTCCCTCCCAGATGCGGGTGCTTCTTTCTTTCCTCCTTATTTTATTTTATTCCCTTTTTTTGTAATTGTACGTCCTGCATTTCAAAGTTGTTGCCCTCCTTGGGGACCTTGATTGAAAATGCAAACGATACCTTTCCCGCAAAGGAAAAAGGCGAATTTTTATAATTCACGCAAATAGTGAATTATGCAATAACGGCGCTAATCCCGCATAAGTAGGATCCCAAGGAAGCAAAAATAGATGCCTCTTTTTTATTAGAACTATTATAAAGGACATGATGCGCAGAATTCACTTATGAAAATGGAGATACATTTCTATCATCATTTCCACAATCAATCTTCTTTTTTACTTAAATCAGTAAAATATTTTTTAATTGTTATTCACATTGAATCTACCACCTATCAAGAAGTATATCATATCACAGAAATCTGAAATAAATAAATCAATCACAATTTTATTGATTATAACGTAGATGTATAGAATTGGTTCCATTAAAATTTTCTTGATTTTGTAAAACAATTTTTTCCAACACTAATTCAGAAAATGTTGGAATTGTGAAATTAGTAAATTGATTGAATATATTTTAGTAAATCATTTCTTTCTGTTTAATATGTCAACGAATCATTGGGAATATTTATCTAAATAATTCGTAATACGCAAGTGATTAATTTGAAAATATTTAACTAGTTTGTAATTCTGCAGCAAAATTTGTTTACTATTCAAGCAGTAGGCACTAATTCCTGGGACACACATTTTTAATACTAACCTATGCTTTGTAATTGTTAGTGAATATTTTTTTTTATTACTTAAACAATCGGTAATTCATTAATTAGAAATTTTTAAGTACAACTATTTTTAATTAATTTAACATTGGGTAATTCATAGGCCACAAATTGGAACATATCCATTAGTTGGGTGACATACTCGTATGTTATGCTTCGGCGTATGTGATATACATTTTGCATAAAATGAGATAAGACAATTTACAAAGCACATATAATATATAGTTAATGCGACTATATTTAGAACATATTACAATATAGTAGGCATATATGTAGCGTGCTATATGTATACATAGCCAGTAATCATGTCATAATGGTGCCTAAATTACGCAGGTTTGTGTGTTAAGTAATATTATTTAAAATTTTTAGATCGACACCAAAACTTTCTTATAACACAAGAAATCTTAGAAGTATTACAACGTACGCAGGCATGTTACACAATATAAAGAATTCATACAATTCAAATACATACAATAATTTTATTTCCCCTTTGAATAAAATTCTCATATTAATTAAAGTTTAATTATTTTTATATATTTTTTGGAATTACTCGCATATAATGGAAATTAGCTGTATTGGGTATGTAAATTTTTTTGCAGTGTAGATTATTTTAAATATAATAAACTAAATAAATACGCACATGGAAATTCCCCTCCAAAATTAATATCAAATAAATAATCGCCTACTGGACATGATCGAATAATTCTAGTATAACACAATTGCATTTATAGTAATTGAATCTTAGTTTTGGACATTTTTGCTGATATTCTGCTCTGGCCTGCTCTAAAATGCGACGAAGTGCTACTCTGCTTGATACCTTAATAAAAAAATGAATTTCTAGCTATTTTTCTATATGAAATTTATACAAATAATGATGATATATTTTAAATTCAACAATTTTTATGTTATATTGAAATCGAGTATTGGATCAGAAATCAAAACTTTGGATGTATTTTTCTAATATAACAAGTGGAAGTGGAGGAATAAAATTTGGTGTCCCATCTATTGTACATAGAAACTTTCTCAGACCTTAATTAGAGTTTTATCTAACTTACTCTGGCTAAAGCAGACTAACTATACAACGACAGTATTCATCCAAACGAACACAAATACTAATACATAATACAATACTATTGCACCATTGCAGTTATTAGCAAAAAAAGACACAATGGAGAGACACCGATACACCTAATTCATGAAAACTCATGAGCAATAACCTTTCACTTTGGGACAATCTGGACCACTATTTATCTTCTAAGCACATGGCGTCTGTGTCCGGGATAGCAGGTAAAACATATTTAAGCAAATAAATCGTTATTTGATGTGTTTAACATATTTTTGTAAAACGTTTATAATATGCTATGGTATTTTTACGTCTATTGGAAAAAAAAGTGGATGGTATTAAATTAATCGAAATATTATTTATCTCTGTTGCACTATTTACAATTCTTAAATTTTACTTACAGTAATTCTACATCGAGAAGATGTTCATGTTATTGGAATTATGTCCATTTAGTTAATTGTTGTTTTTACAAACAAACTGTATATAAAACGTAATTTCAGAATGTAATCAAATGGTGGTTTTTGGGGTTGTATCCATTAATAATGATTCAAAATACAACTAATTGTATTTGACATAATCTTACCGAGTCAGAAAACCATTCCACATGAAGATAAATATTTAAGCATAAGCAATTATTTTCCTTTTCAAATTGCAAAAATAACTCTCATGTGGAATAGGTCCAAAAGTCCAAAAGACAAAAAAAAGGTATTAACCTTCATTTTGCCGCCTATTTCATTTCCTAAGCTGAATCTGTTACTGGATTCAATTTCAAACATTTGCATGATTTACTTCATTTGGTTGACTGATAGTATAATGTATGTTCGTTTTTATTAATTTTAAGGTTGTCGAATTTATTTTGGTTCAAAGTTTTTATATATAATATTGTGCAAAACGTAGAAGACATCAAATAGTATAAAAATCTATAAAATCGATTCACTTTACAAAATACAAAACAGTCTTTTAGAAATTCTAATATTTCTTAAAGGTAAAACTTTTTGAGATATACTAACAAAAATTTTTGTAATGACTATATATTATACATTTTATAATATATGTTATGATAAAAGCGTAATCGAATTCTGAACTACTTGACATATTTCTTATGAAACCACATCAAAAATTTTGGATGAAATAAACATCATTAATTTGCTTTTTAAACTAATTTGATGGAGCTTCATGCGAGTATATTTTGTAAACAACCAATTATAGAATTTTTAGATGATAACTGAAATAATAAACAAAGAAATAGTTAAAATGTACATACATATAAAATATTAATTGCAATTAAGAGCATATGTGAAATTTATATATAGTTTTGAATATCAGTTGACAATAGAACTTAATTAATAAGGTGGAGTTCACTAAGTCTAACGAATATTTTTAGGTACTACATCCACCACCATCACAATACTTGCCAACACACTCATTCCAGTTATATATTGCCAAACGTTTTTAATTTATTTCAGATGGTCATCAATGTTACATATATAATATTATCAAAATAACCCCCTTTACAACAATTTGAAGATTTTTACTTTTCTTGTTTCGAAAATATTTAATTCTAAACTACATTACATCGCATTTTTTCAAGGGGTTAATGGTAATAAACATAAAACGTGCTCGCTTCTATAACATTATTAAGCCAGCAAATTAAATATGTCTTTGTGAACATTACAATTGACAAAAATAAATATTTGATGCCATGTAATGGAATAACAAGCAACGGAAAATACAAAAAATACCATCAAAAAATATGTTTTTGTTACATATGTCATTTAAGTACCTTTCGACGCCCAACACTTTTTGAATACAATTTGTAAGAATATTTAAACAAAGTGTTTTTTTGTACGTCAACGTTACAGTTCTTCCGTGTAATATCTCAAAAAAGTTTGTTTCTACTACCTTTATTAACTATTCAGTTTACTTCAAGGTTATGACGGATCTAAAAGAGTACCTGCATAAAATTCGTTCACTGAAGCTTTCTCTTTAAATTTGATAATAAACTTTACCAATGGTTTCCACTTTGATCTCTCAAATGTCAACTTTAAATTTCCTTCCTCATTTCAGAATGATGATCTTTACAAGCACAAATGCCAAAAAGAAAAATTTAACTTATTATTCTTGGGACGAATTTTAATTTATAATTATTATTTAAAAAGAAATAATAATAATATTTGCTTATTAATAGTCAAATCACCTTGGAAAAATATACCTTAAAATTTCAGGTATATCAACTTAATGCAGGTTGATTTGAGAGAAAAAAAACTTACGACAATCTTGAAAATGTTTCTATTTAGTTAACATTCAATACGTAAATTTTTGCAATATTGTGAGTCTATGTAATATATAAAATTAAAACATAAATATAAAAATTAAAGTATAAATATTGCAGGGCATAGTATTTATATTGATGAAATCTTAGTTTCATTAATTTTAATTAACCTGAGGAGATTGCAAAGTTTTTAACTGCAGAAACACAAGCAAAATTTGTTGAGAAACTTTTTAATTTATTATTTTTATTTACTTTTATATGAAATCGGTTTAAATTTTACAATTATTATTTTATACCCGATTTCATAGAGTGAGCTTAAGCCCTATGCAGAGATAATTCTTTTATTTCAAATGATAGTTCCAAATTTCCAAATAGTTGTTGCTAATTTTTAATATAATGCACACCTAAAAATGAAATGAAATAAATATGAAATAAAATGAATATGAAGTAAAATGAAATTTTCAGTCAATTCAGTATTTAGTTTCAGATTCATTTCTTTTATTTCTCTTATAGGTTCATATATTTAGTACAATAAAATTACGAGGATATTGCTTCTAAGTCTCAATTCTTTTATAAAGCAATTATTGAAAATACAGGATATATAAGTACAATATATAAAAACTAAGCCAACTGATTATACTTAAGCTAGAGTTTAAACTACCTTCTTCAATTTTACTAAACCAACACTGAAACTCACACTATTGTTGGCATTATTTAAAATTTGAAGACCTGTCTATCGGCAAAACTTCTTACCTCGAGCAAAAGTACTCTAAAGAGGACTCCTGTTAATGCAGTTTACCTTAGTAAACCTTAGTAACAAAAATGAGATCTGCATTTATTATAAATAAAGTGCTGACGATTAGTTTAGTTATTTCTAAATTCATGAAGGCTTAAACAGAGTCTTGGAAATTGAATGCTTCACAGAACACATTAGTATGGAAATATGTCAGGATGGAATAAAACCTTGTATGACTGACTGAAGCAGCAGAAAATTACTCCAAACGTTTATCTCTGGTCCCTATAAAGACCAGTTAAAGGGACCAGAAAGGATGATAAGCTAGTGGACACAAAGGGACAATACAATCTGCAAAGAGGCTAATATTTTCGTTCTATTGCTCGAAAGTTAGGTCAGCTTTCCTCAGAAATACTTTCGTGCAGAAAGTGCTCACGTAGAAGCAACATGGGAATTAAATCGGAGTAGCTCCTTCAGTTGCCCAGGGTGGGGTTTGAAGCTGGGTAGAGGATGAGCGGCCAGTTGCACGTCTGTGCATTGAATATGGAAATTTCATGGAAAAAAGCCTCCATTCATCCAGGACCAAGAGCAGTAATCACATTTAACATACGTATATCAAGCGAACTGAATTGCGCGACCAATAAAAATGTCCAAAACATTTAAAGGCTCTACGGCCGACGTATTTTTTATATGGAAATACCCTGACAGGATTATTCTGAACACGTTCCCGAGCTTGAAACATTTCGAAACCCTTAAACGAGGCGATAGGCCCACTTTTGAATGCGATGTGTGTGATGTGTGCGTGCGATGTATCGTGCGAAAGAAATTGTTCACGTATCAAAGGACATTTATGCATGTTCCCTAGTCCAAAGATTGCCAGGATTTATATAAATTTTCATTTTTTTCCCTCCTATTTTCTTCTATTTACAGTTCGCCAGGAGAATGAGCGGCTCATGCAGGAATCCATGAATCGTGCGAGGTTCGCGAAGAACTTCACTGAGGCGGCGTCCTTCGCTGCCGCCGAAGAAATTCCATAACGAAGTTTTAAATTCTCTGCGAGCAACGAGTTTTTTGCTATAGCCGACTACGACGACACATTTGTAATTCTCCTTGCCACATTGATCGATGTTACCGGGGGTTCATCGTTAGATTGCACGACGACGCCACTCATAACTTTAAATTAGCCAGGACGGGATCGACGAACAGCTTATATAAGGAGCAAAGGACCCTTTATCAAACATATCCCATGATTGATTGACCACTGGGATCGGACGACGATGGATTCCTGGAGGCGGCCAATCCAGAGGAAACATCCTATCCCCAGGTCCTGTTCGGAGCTAATCATTTTGTACCCACTGTAGGCACTTAGGCACCAAGCTGAACTGCTCAAAAATAGTTAGCAATCAGAAGGAGCAGCAGAGTTCAATCGAATTTTTGTACATAGCGAATAGAGGTGTTTTTATCCTGAATGTGTGCGTAAGTTACTTTTGTTGACTTTTTAATATAAGGAGCATAGGTAGGCGGATAGTCGTAAGAAGATGATTTTAAAATGAGACGTTTGTAAGAGCTTGTTTGTAGGGCTTTGTTATTTATTATTGTAAATGTTGACAATTTACGTAATGTAACTCGTGTAGACCACTAGCGGAACGCCGCCGGCACTCAAAAATGCAAAATTCAATCACCAGCGCCCTGAAGTTTCTTTGGGTTTAAGGGTTTAATTAGGGTTCATAAGGTCGGCTGGGTGGTGTACGAGGCAGTAGCAAGCGTCATTAAGGCAATTTTCAACTTCATAAAGCAGAACCATATCCAAAGGCATTTTGTAGTGCCTATAGAAATATTTTCAGTGTTTCATAGTGCAGCGAATTTTTTTCTTAAAACAAATTAAGTTTACTTTGGCTGCATAAAATACTTGAGCAATAATTCCAATTGCAACACATACTTTTCTAATATATCTTCAGATATAGAACAGATATAGAAATAGAATTTGTTAAAATTTTAAAAAATATGAAAATTGTGAAACATTTTCAAACAGTGAGTCAAAATTTTAAGAAAGGCAATATTTCTCTGGAAATTCATTGGATTTATTGTACATGCGAATGTAAACTCTTAGAACTTATTTACTTTTACTTTACCACCAAACGTTTTACACCATCGAAGTTTCAGAATTGCAGTTTATAAACTTTAAGCAAATTACATTATACTATTTATATTAATTTAGGTATTTCATACGACTTACGTATGTACCAAATACACTAAGTCCAAATCGCTGAAACTTGCCGCAATCCTTGGGCTCGTTTTCGCGATTTTGAATAACGAAGTATTCAATAAAACCTTGAGAAACATTAGCACTTAAACTCACCTATGTACATAGTACATACAAACGAAAATTAATATATTATTTTCAGCAGCTGTAGATGCATTTCAAATAATAGTGGAACGTTAGAAAATTACTTAACAAATAAAGTAATAAAAACAAAAGCGTTCTTTAAGCAATTCAATATTATTGATTCTATTTTGAAATAAATGAAAAAGATTTTTTTTTTGTTTCATCATCCTTTCATTTTGTGCCCAGTAATGTTTCCCAAAATCTAAAAATCTAAAAAATCATCATACGAATTACTGAAACAATTAAAGTACTTAAAGTTAAATTTTAAGTCTTAATTACAACTTGGGATGGGGTATAGTTAAGATATGGTTTCAAAAACCGTCCTCTACGAATTTTGATATTTGATTTGTGCTTTATGTCTGACGCATGGATGATTTTAATTGAGAAGCATGGGAATTATATGAACTAGTAATTAGAATAAATATATACTGTAGATGGAACAAAATATTGTCATTTAAATAAATTGTAGCGCTTTATCAATTTTAAAGTAAACCTTAACAACTTTCGGATATGTCAAAAATATTATTTTAAAGGTAGTATAATCTTGTTCAGATATTTTATGCAGCCATACATAAAGGGAGAATGTTTATTAATCAGTTAATAACAAGGGAATATTTCTTTTATTATTTCTTCTTTATCGTTTCAATTGCTCTGGTTTGTACAACTTTACATCAAATAAAGAATATCACTAACTCCTTAAAAGACCTTCGTAATTGAATGTTTTAGACAATCAAGATGTTTAGTATAATAATTACAAATTAAATCGAATAACAAACAAACAAATTAAATTACAAGCCTTAATTACAAAAGCATAAATAAAAGACAGAACAGTTGAGAAGGATGAGCAGTTTAAGATAAAACAAACACGAAATTCATCTTTGATGCAATGAACACAAACAATTTATAAGTAAGCTGAGAAAACGTCTTGTCTATTTAAGGAGCATTGAATCAAAACATTTCCCTATAAATAGACAGATGTTTACTAATTGCTTTTGGTAGCACTTTCAAACAATTCGACATTTACGACACTGAAATAAATCTTAAGGAGGAAGAAAGACTGAGGAGATTTTACATAACTGAATAATCACTTTTACGAGGTACAAGAACCCGTCATCTTAATGGATTCGAAATTCAGTCAGCTACTCCACATTTTCAGTTTTAATGAAATGAAAAGTTTTCATTGAAGAGGATTTTCCAACAGTCTGCACATAGCCCCGCGGATTCGATTCTAAAGCACGTAGCTGTGCATGCAGTAAAACAACCATTTTTCATGGGAAGAAAAGTGTTCCAATTTTTAAAATTATATGAATATATGCAGACACAAATGATACGAGGTTATTTTCAAACTAAAATAGTAAAAGAAGACAGATACGAGTATTTGGGCGTCTTTCCATTTTAATAATGTACGTATACCCGACAGGTCTTAACGTCTTTATCATTCCATTCAAAAATAACTATCTACTCTAGAACGTATTATGGATTGAATTAGTCTTTTATAGATTCCAAAATTGGATTAGACGCCCAAAACATTCCCATAAAAAACAACTTTTTTCTGTCTTACGTAAAATTATGACAAAGTACCGAATATTGTCGTTTAGAAAAATGGCAAGGGAAAATGCCAATAAAACAAACAACCCACTTTAAAAATCTCAAATTGTCTGCTAAAAGTCGAAGAAGTCAAGAGTAAAGAAGATTGTATTTTAAATGTCCGGAAATATAACTTTTAGAGGCATATATGGTACATATAGTAATTACCGAACAGAAAAACAAATATATACTATAAGTATGTATATATATATTTCTGAATGGCTCAGCTAAAAGTTTGGGATTTCTCTTACATTTTTACGGGTTTATGTAAACGTATTTATTCACCCTCCAAAATATTGCGGCATACAATTTTTCTTTAAACGTCTGTTTAACATTTATAAGTGCTTATTAGTCAGATCTTCATGGAAAATTGTATAATTTTATCATCATACTCGTATACTTTTACAATGAATTCGAAAATGTATCATAGCAAATGTCTAAACCTACATAAATTTTCATTAAAAGTACTCTTAAATTAAGGGAAAATTTGTCGCAATATTCTTCATATTTTCATATTACTCAATGGAAGTAGAGTTAATAAAGATTTCGGTCATACATGATTCTTAACGCCTCCTTAAGTTAATTAAAATTTTAAATTGAAATTATTATTACCAACTTAAAAAGTTTAATAGGAGGGCGTATTTTAACCCTAAAGTTGCTCTTAAGTTTAATGGACTTACCAAATAGAGTCAAAAGCAAAATTAATCACAAATCCTTAAAAAGCCCATACCAAAAAATTATACAAAATTCGTAAACTTTCTGAAAATGAACATTTTTTTTTGGGTAAATTATAAAGGCATAATGTATTTAAATTTTTATAGAATTGCAATCGCCTGGCCTACTTTAATAGGTATAAAATGCAACATATAAATATTCACTGTTAAAATGCAATTATTTTTTTTATCTATTGGTTTTTCAAATAAAAATTAGTCGATTTTTGCTTTAAAGAAGCCCGAAGAAGCCTTTAAGCCATAAAAATGATTATCATCGAATACAAAAATTATATACCTGTACATAAAAATTAAGCTGGTATGGAAAATCATCAGTAGGAGGTTTTGGGTGTATAATTGATGAGTATTTTGTGGAAATCAACCGACTATGTCGGTGAAACTCGTAAGAGGGTCCAAATAGGGTTTTAATCATGAATATTTAATCGATTTTGGAAGAGGATTTAATTGGCCATAGGCAAAGTCACATGAAAAAATGTTAATTTATCATAAAATGTTCGCCAGCTTTTCTCGACCGTGATTGATAAATATCATGTTGTCATTAGATACTAACGATTAAAAAATATACGAACAAAATGTTCACTAATAATTTTCCCTAAAACAAATAAAACAATTTCAAATTTAATATGAAAATAAAAAGCGTTAGAATTGCTTAAAAATAATTTTAAAATGTAGTGCAATACATATTCTAAAAGCTAGATGCAGACTGCTGACTCAAATTTCATTATCTGTATACCATACCTGATTTTGATTTTGATTATATAGCGTAGGCCGCCTGTTAGTCCTTTTTTCATTTATAAATAAAACACACATTTTAAGATGAAGTCAAAAATTTTTATTGATAATGAAAGGTGGTTCTATGCGATTTAATTATGAAAACCAAAACCAATATCATTCATATGCCCATAACGACTTCGCCTACAGGCCCACATCCGAACACCAACATTTTTGACTACTTTTTCCAATAAAAGCGGATCAATTACCTCAATTTTAGCTCGAATGTTATTTTTAAGTTATTGAATTGTTTGTAGATGTTTAGCATACACCTTACCTTTCAAAAAACTCCACAAAAAAATAATCAAGTGGTGCTAAATCTGAGCTTCTTGTTGGCTAAGGAACTTCAAAATGTCTTGAAATTAAGCGATTGGCACACTTTTTTGGCAATAAATGGAATGTTACACGACTTGTGTGGCATGTTGCACCGCCTTATTAAAAGATCGTTAACACCCAATTCATTAAATTTGGGCCAAAACAAACCAGTTAACATGTTTAGGTCCTGTGAACAATGCCTGGTTAATGTACTTGGTTCATTACGAACACTTTTACTAACTAGTTTCTTCAAAGCGATCAATAATTTTGCCAATTGCACGCTCAGTAGGACGTCCATGTCGATCAAAACTGTAACATAATTTACGAAATGTTGTTTTTTTTAACGACCATTTTCACTGTTGTGTTGTTAGCGATTCCATGATTGTAAATGGCATATCTTTGACTTTTCATATGTCAAAGAATTTATTAAAACAGACAACATTAAATACTAAAAATCATCGACTGAAATAAGGACCAAAAGATAACCTACACTATATAACCAGATATGAGTTGGTGAATAACACAAATTGTTTAATAATGGTTACCTGATGACCAATAAATAAAATCGACGAATAACTCTTATAAGAATTAATAAAAGTTGATCGATAACTGTTATCCGATACGCAGTAACACTAGATTAAGAAATTATGATAACAAAAATATTGAGAATAATTGGGAAAATTTGATCGATAGATCTTATTTAATAACTAATAAAAAAGAGATAATTATAAAATCTATTACAAATATTTAATGATATAATGCTTTTTTAGTTTTTAGTTTATTGCGAATTAAAAATAATAAATTAGTTAGCTAACACTATTTATTTTACTAAAAAATGCCATTGACAATTTAAGGCAGCTTAACAATTATAAATTGTTGATTTTAACAACGCATAGTTCATAATATCAACAAAAATTTTAGTTGTTTTTAATAAATTTTAGCTGAATAGTTAGCTAACTCTTTATTTTGTTTACAAATGTACAATTTAATTTTTCTCAGTATACCCTAAATATAAACTAATAATTAAAATTTGGGCCTTTCCAAAACTACTGACTTTCCAAGCTCCAAGCTGTTAGTTTTTAAATAAAAAGTAATTATTATTATTGCTAATTATCAACTGATTTTAAACAATTTACCCTCAGCAAGCAATTTTGAAGAGTTGAGTAATTTTTTTGTATTTCTTTACGCCAAAATTACTGCCACACAGTATATCTATTATTTACAAAATTTCTGATAATATTCAGTCAATGTACATATGTAAAGCATAGAAGTTTTAAAAGCTACTACTTCAAGAAATTGAAAAATTTAGTTGGAAATTGTTTTTGATATATAAGTGAATATTATTTTTTTAGAATTTCTGTTTGATTAGCTTAAATTTGATACCTCACTCGATAGGGTGGAGTACAAAAATAATACCCCAAGATTTTCCTACTTTACTCATTAGTTTATGCCTGCTTTCTACACTCTACGTTGCTGGGTTCAGGAACTGAACAGACATCTTAATGTTTCCATTAATGTTCCAGAGCACTATGTAAAAATATATACAAATAATCAAACAGCCAAACCCCCGCAAGTATTAATTGATTGTATTAAAATCTTTATAAAATTGCGTATAATAAATATACGAGTATTTATCTACGATTAAGGGAAGATACGATAAACTTCAAATATTGAAGCATTCATTTCATTACAAAAGAATCCAAGAAAATGCTTAAACCTGAAGAGTGAATTTGCAGCAGAGCAAAGTTGCTTAATCGCCGCCTCCAAAAGAACGCATCCTCCGGCTGTAAGCGCCTTAAAATATCACGTCAATCCGAGAACTGTTCGCTGTTGCCCCGGGTAATTCCTCCTGACGGATTCTAGAAGCTGGCTGGAAAATTTTAAGCAATTTCAGACAAAAAAAAAAAACAGAAAGGAAAACATCCTTCAAAGGAATCGCTTCGTAATATTTCACTTTTAAGAACGCAATTTGCGATGTCAAAATTCTAAGGAAAAAAAATCCAACCAAAATTGTTACAAATGAATGTATGAGAGGTAAAGGGAATGAATAAAAGTAGTGCAATATTTTACTTCTAAAAATTCGAGCAATGTAGGCATAAGTTAGTATGCGTTTACCCTGCCGACTACCAAGAAAAATTAAAAATTTACGATTTAACTTTCACTACCGCCACGGTCGTATACGAGCAACATTTGCGTAAAGAAAATTGAATAAAATCCAGAGCGGCTCGTTGTTTTTATTCACGGCCCATAAATCCTCCTCAAACCCCATGAGCCGCACAAACGAAATATTAATAAAAATATGACCCAAGGGCTTGCAATCGGCTTTTCTTAAAATTAGCAAAGCCATTGATACACAATCGACCCCTCAGAAGCAAATCAGGCACCCGAAATGAAAACCATTTTCATTTTACACGCTTTCCTTCATTTTGAGCTTTTCAATTTTATCCTCGATTCTGATTTATGTTACAGAAAAGAGCAAAATTGCGTTAATTGCTACCAATTGAATGGATGAAAGGAGCCGCGCTGCCCTTAAAACTTAATTAAATTAAAATACTCTTTTAGTTTACCATAAATGTCCGATAAAACCATCAAATACTTCATATATAAAACTGAGGAATTCTCATGTACATCAACATAATACATAAATGATAAAATACTTTTGTCTTAGAGGATAAAATTATAAAATACCATTTTGAGCGGCCCCAAGAGTGAAAAGAATGTCTGGAAAACATTTTTCAAAGGTTTATTTGAGATTACTTGGGCATACTTTCTAGTAAAATATGATAAAGGAGCCTTTAAGAGGATTCCAGACCCTTTTAACTTACATTTTCAATAAAACGAATGAACTAGAACGGCTAATATTCAAACTTTAGCCATCTTTTTCTCCAGCATAGGAAACTTTTACCTGGTTCGGATTGTAGAAGCATATTAAATTTAAACATATTATACCGCAAAGCCATAGACCCTCTAATATCTAAACTCCTAGGCTATGAATCTCTATATCAATACACCAAAATCCATAACATAAAGATCTCAGAAGTGTCAGAATACTAAAGCAGTTTATTAAAAACCCACAATTACATATTCTTTTGCTTGTACCCTTACATGATCCCACTGCGAGACAAACCCTGCATAACCCAAACCTACGCTCTAGAAGGAGGAGGTGAAAAAGTAGCCTTCGCTCAAAGCGAACCAACCTTACATAACCCCAAAACGTAAAATACCAAACCTCATAAACCCACAATATAAGCTTATAAACCCATATAATATACGAGTATGGAATTTTAGCTGGTTTGAGATATAAGGTTATAGCGTTATTATCTATTCAGATTTTACGTTTTAATCCTTCAGTTTGTCTCTGAATTAGGGTTACATATTATTTAACATGTGTTATGGGGTTAGAAAAAAAAGTAGGCCTGATTTGAGCAAAATGAATTGCAGATTTGCGATCAGAGACCACAAAAGCATATAGTTAACCTAATGAAACCTTTCTTGTTCCTCTGGGTATTATATATATGTGTATATTTTAAACGATTTTTTCATTGGAAAAACAAAATTGCAATAATTTGTCATTTTTAAAAATTGTACACTGATTCAACTATTTGTTCAAATATAATACAAATTATCATCCAATCAAAAAATCTAAACAAAGCATAAAAATGTCTGTAAATGCTTCGCTACTCAACAACAATCTTACTTTCTATATATATTTTGACTGAAAGCAGAATCGGCAACATTCTTTCTAAATTATAATATAATTTTTTTTTTTTGATTTTTCTTAAAACCTTTGAATAATTAGTTATTAAGAAAATTAGAAAGTTAACGAGTTAACGTTGGTACTCTTAACTCTGTACTCTAACATTTGAGTTTTGTAAAAATATTATAAATGTTTAGTGTATTATGTTTCATTATCAAGAGCGAATGCATAATTGAAAGATGGATACACGAAGAAAATACATTTCGTACTTATTGTAGGATACAAAAATTCCAGCATCGAGTCCCGAATCTAAATTTAATAATTCCTGAGAATGTTATGTAAAAACAATCGTAAAATAAGAAATTATTTTGTGATCACATAATTCTTTGAATTCTATGTTTCGAAAAAGGCCTTTAGGACACAGTCTGTCAATCTATCGTTTATAGTATACAAAATATTTTTATACTGTAAATAGATAGAAATTTATAAAGCAATTTTATTTATTTATTTTTTTTTGTCTGCGTAAAAACTAAAAAGTAGTTCATTGATTTCGGAATCTGTTGTCGACATGTGTATTTTTAAAGCAAATACACTACCATTCGCTTAAATTCCTTACAGCTTATTTTAACTTACTAGCTAACTATAAATCGACAAAACGTATTTATGCAACATAAAAATAAATAAGGACCGGATTAGATCTGCTATATACCTTTAATGCCAAAAAATTATCTCACTTTTTTCTTTTTATAAATAAAATGATAATTGCTGACCACTAAAATTCGAAATTTTTTTTTAAATTTAAAAATTTAAACAACTACAAACAACTTTAATATTTGTCCTCAGATTTCTCACCTAACTGTGCTAAGGTTTTAATACAATATTATAAATAAATGCATATGCCAATTTGTATTTCTCAGGCTCTTTTATATTTTTATAAATTTTAAAATAAACTAAACTATTTTTGATAAAAAAGTTCATAAACTTTTTTATATTCGTATACTGCAAGCTACAAATTTATAGTAAAATGTTAGTTTTCAAAAACTGGCTTAACCGCTTTCTCTACCTCAACAACATTACCTTAAAGCTCTACTTAATGCATTATGGATTACTAATAAAAATCACAAATAATTTTGAGTTTGAGAAAATTTCTCCGTCTAAATAAACTTGATTAAGTTGATTCAAAAGCATAACTATACGAGTAGATTGAAAAATAATAAAAAAAAACAGCCTAATTGAACTTACAGCTTATTTGTAAACCTTAAATCTTCTAAAATTGTCAATATTCTTTGAGTTCTTTGCGAATAAATATGAAATGTAAAAGAAATAAAATGGGATTACTCCCTTAAAATGAAAAGAAAAATAATGAAAGAAAATTTAGGTAAACTTTTAATTTATTAGAACACATTATTTTTGTATACCAGTACAAACCAAAGCAATTCACATATATTTTTCAATTTTTACAAATTTTTATTATAATTATTCTTTATAAAAAAAAATCACTTCTAATTTAAAATTTCTTAGAATCCTCCTCGAGATAAAGAAATGTAATAAAATTAATAAAAGTTAAAATGAACTGAAAAGTACTATCGCTCTGTAATGTTAAAGAAAGCAGTCAACCAGAGACTCACCACACATCAAATTTTACTAAAGTAACAAATTATCAAAACTAATGAACTAAGTCTGCACAATTTGAGTAAAACGCATGAGAGAAACATTTTAATATTGAAAATAGGAATAAACGTAGATCTAATGCTTTAAGAAGACAATATTGAATTCCACAGGGAAACACTGAAATGCGATTTAAGGATAAATTCTAATTATAACATTTTTATTAATTTGCTTCGATGGTGAATAGCGAAAAGATCTCCAAAGAAATTTAAAAAAAAAAAAAATTAAATAACTAAAAAGTGCGATCGGTGTCAATTTTGTATTTCAATTTGTCAATCAATAAAGGATACAGATGGAGTTGTAGAACACAAAAAACAGAAAGCATAGAAGAAATAGATATCGAATTGTATCAAACTGTAGTTACTAATTTTAAGCAACACTTCAATTACCTAGAACTTGGACAATTTTACCATTCTTCCATCGCTGGTTGAATTTGCATCGTGCAAAAGCATTCAAAACATATTTTTCCAGAACGCCTCGACCTAAGGATTCAAAGAAGTTTTTAATCGAAAATTGTTAGATCAAACACAGGGTTATAAGTAATTAAAGGGAGAAGTAACAATTCAGAATTTATAAACAAACAAAAAACATAAACGTACGTAGTGACACGCTTTGTTAAAAACTATAAGAAATCAAGAGAAACATATTTGTATATAAAAAACAAAAAATATATTGCATATGGCAAACATTGTTCGGGGGGACGACTACGTGCTGGCTAGGGGCGAGGACTAACTATCGACAAGTTAACTATTAAAGTTGGGATTTGACGCGGCGACCAGATGGCAAAAGATTATTCTAAATGTTAATTGTTGCTAAATTTAACGGTACTTATATATTTAGGGTGAAATAATAAAGAGTTAAGTTGTACCTAGACTAAAATGTTTCTATGTAAAGTTTAATGTGAAGGAAAGACAAAGATTTGTTAATATTAATATTAAAAATTACTATAACATCACTACTTTTGGTTTTTTTCTCTTCTTTACTTTTATTCTATTTAGCTTCTATGGATTTAGGTAAGTTTTCACCTGCAAGTAAAGGATATGACATTTTGTGTTCAGTTTACTTTGGAAATTAATGTAAGTACGTATCAAAAATAATAAAAATCATTTCCACTCTTCAATAACTATCTGTCTGTAATTAAACAATGGAAAAGACATAATAACTAATAATACTTCAATGAGGAATCGTTATACTTATCTTGATAGTAGAAGTACTGTAAAATATATAGTTTTTGATAACCGCCATTTTTTTCCCATGTGAATTTTTATTATTTTCAAAATGCACCGATATGGGTATCAAATGAAAGGTTATGATATAGTACGTTCAAGTACTTTTATGTCTATAATAAAGGTATTCAATAAACTGAATATATTCAAACGAAATTCCTTGATGTGGTATAAAATACAATTTAGGAATGTCTATAAGTACGAGAGCAGTTTGATCACGCCGCTTCCCATATACGCTTAGAGCAAATTCTGTAGCAGTATATTCAAGAATTTTAATAGAATGTACATATTTCTTATTAAATTAAAGTTTAAAGAAAGAGGTTAATATTACATATATTTATTTGGGTATCGTAGAAAATAGATTCCGCTTTTTCAGTTTAAAATATCCTATATAACATAACAAGGAGATGATTGATTGAGTGCAAACTTTGCATATATAGCTTTGTTGCAAGATTTCAGTGTACTATTTAATAAAAAACTTTTTAGAAAACTCTAGTAATCCATCACACGGCTTAGATCAAATAATCTACATAGCGCAATATTTAAAGGCTGTGAAAAATGACTCTATTTCAATATGAGAAAAATTTTAAATTTTAACAAACTATATTTCATAAAACCGAATGAATTGTCTTTCTTACTTCCTTAATTATAAATTTCCAGAATTTTAAATACCGAGGTACGTTAATGAAAAATTCTATGCATACTTACAGACTTACCAAATACTATTGTATGGGAAAATTGTAATGGATCAAGACCATAACGAAGCCATCTCGTTACATACTCCTTGCCTATTCTACAATAAACAAAAGGAATGTGCCCAATTAGTGAATTTTTTTCATTTCGGAAATAAGTGCATACACGCATCCTTCAACTTTTCTATCGTTTGAATATCTCATCTCAATATTGCCTTGCCTGAATTCTTTAAAATCTTTACAGGAATCAAATTTTACATTTTGTTTACAGTTTATTTTCTGGTTAAATATTTTTTATGATACACAGCAATTCGCCCGTAAGGATCTCTCCTTTATTAGAATTAAAGATAACGCGAAAAATTTTCATAACATTTTCATTTTTTTCTTTCCTAGCATTCGATGAACATGAACATCAAATTTTTCTTGTGATATAATTTGAGAGAAATACCTATAAAGGTAGCTCTTCGGATATATTTCATTAACTATTAATCCTTCTGTATTATGCAAAGAAAGAGATCTTTGCTTTAAAATTATTGAAATAAAACCAAAAAAGACTAAGTGATAAGCAAGAATTACACCAAATTATAGTTAAAACTCTTCGTGACAAGCCAACATAGCGTTTTTTAGCAAAATTTTATGAAAAGAAACGTGTTAAGGGAAGGATAATACTTCCCTTATTCAAAAGCATCTATCATCTGATGTACATATTTGCACTTCATTTGGAATCACCCTTTATTCATGGTAAAAGGGTAAGAAATTCTAAGCGTACGCATCATGCCTCCATGAATTTCACGCATGACGCTCACGGGCCCATTACCAAATTTTGTGATATTTGCTCGTAACGTTCTACTTTTTCAGTAGCATTCCTCCTCCATACAAATGGTAAATAAGTAGATAAATAAATCATTCCTGGTTGTCTATATTAAAGTTACAACGCAATATATCGGAATTAATTTTATTTCAACTGGTTCAGTTTTAATGTTTTAAAATCGGTTTCCTTTAGTAAATGGGTTAAAACAAAATTACTGAAAAGAATACATTATTATAATATATGAATACCCTAATTAAAATATTCTATAACATGTTGATTATAATAAGAAAGATCCCGGTTATGAAATGGTTTAATACAGATCTTATTTAAAACTCTACTCAAAACTCTTAATTTTTTGTAATGCCCAAAAACCCGGAAAATCCAACTTTTGTCTCCTTAAATTCTGGAAATATTCTCTAAAGAGACTAGTAAATAAATTATTTATTTTACAAACGATCAACAAAATATTAGCAACAAATATCGCTTCTAGGGCTATAACGTATTTTACAATTACAGGAAGTAGACAAATTTTAAAAATTCGGCCGTTTACATGGATTTCTTTAGGGTTCCATACAAGCGTCAGCAGAACCATTATGCTCATGACGCTCGTGTGTATTTTCTCAAAGGAAGGGTGTTAGGGCTTTGTGACACGCACATATTTCGACAATCAAGAAAAAAGAATTTTATGTTTTGTAGGATATTATTGGAAAGGCTGTAGGCCTTCAAGGAGTCAAAAATCATTTTGGAATATTTTAGTAAATTATGTTCCAGCAAGCAATTGCTAAAAAACAACAGAAAAATAAATGAAATTCGTAAATATCGTTTCTAGGGCTAGGTATTTAGTGCTGAATGCCGAGGTTCAATTTAACGAGAAAGGAGCTACTACAACTTAAGTAATCAACAAAACGTAAATATCATCTTTAAGGTTAGTTTTAGACATTAAATATGGCGCGTTAATTACAGTAAATAGATATATAGAGTTAATATTTTGGTGTTGAATTACAATAATTAAACAAACGCAAAAAACCCGATACTAATTGTATTTCAGTATATTTCGCTATTATATTTAAATGTTAAACAGCTATTAAAATTCAGTAGACAAAAAAACCAAATTCTTAATTATCACATCTAGAACTATGGTTTATTTTTACGTTAAAAAACGTTTTAATTACACTGAATAGACAAATGCAAAATGAATTGAATAAAAATACACTCGTATTGTAAAATATTTATCAATTTTTCTAATCAGAACTCCTTTGCGTGCTATAAAATGTTCACTGAACAATAAAAACCAATTGTGCTCCTCTGGGCACAATACAAAGGACTAAAAGAATCTATTTAAAATCATCCGAAATTGTTCATCAAACGAACAAAATTAAAGAAAAAACCTCAAAATTATTCCCTGCCCTTACGACAAGCGGAAATCCTAAATTATTCAAAACAATTGTAAATCCTTTGACAAAACAAAAATTATAATTTTTCGGTTTTGTGAATGAAGAAAATTTTCGCACCAATTCTCTAGGACGCTGCGTTCCAGAAAATCGTTTGAAAGGAAAAAGGTTCAATTGAAAATGTAATTTGCAGTAGATTGGCACCAAAAATTTAACAGAATGAAAATTCCGCGAAGAATTGATTCGTTTGTAATCCAAAAAAGCATTAAAAGCCGTACACGCAGCCAAAGAAAATATTGCTTAATCTGGAATTAGAATTAATTTTGTGCATTTCTACTCAGTGCTTACTATTTTTAAGTTGAATTGGCCAGTCGAATACAGAAAATGAATTATTTTATTTGTTACGGTTGCTTTTCACGTGAAATATTAGTAAATCAATATTTTAGAGGCGCAGTAACCACGGTTTTCATGTCATATGCAGATTCATTTTAACAAGAGACTCAAATAGATAAGAGTACAGGGACTGTACTAAGCATACAATACACAAATCAAGATAACCTTCCGCCCACGTTTATATCCACGAATGAAACTGGTATTTTTACCCTGATTATTTGCGAAAATTCGACAAGGTCATTTAAAGGCTGACTGAATTATGATATTTATAAAGTTATCATTATAAATTATGTTCTGGCTGAAGTATTCTTTTCAGAAAACAAAATATGATAGAAACGCCCATCTGGTATAAATTTACTGCAGCTTTATTACTCTGATGAGATAAACTTTTGACCTCTATTTCAATGGATATAGTCAAAGGAATCTGAATTGCATGGCCGTCTCGAAGACTTCATTAATTTGGATGCCATTAATTAAGATGAATTATTCAGTAGAAAAGTTTTTGTGCATGCAGCAAAAGTTGCTTTTTTTTTAGCAAAAAAACGCACCTTAATCAAGAAGAAAGTAGAGGACTCAAAGTAATGTATGGAGTTATGAATTTAATGTCACTGATTTTATCTAAAGTTATATTTATGCAAATGGATCAAGAAACTCCTTAATACACATTAAATTAAATACAATGGAAAATAAAGGTTTTTGAAAAATAAGCAAGTATAACATTCTTAAAATGTGTTTTATAATAAATCCATAAGGTTTATAACCTTTGAATATTCTTAAGTTTGTTTGTTTATAACATTTGAATATTCTTAAGTTGTTTTTCATTTATTTTGCTCTTTACTTTAGACTATTTTTTATTTTACGGAAAGGTTAGTAAAAGGTCTGTCAGTGAAATATTTTGGGTTTTAAATTAAATTAGATAAACAAATCAGCCTAGTGCAGTCCTCACATAATCAAGGTTTCTTACTCAAACTCTACTAATAAATAGTCGATCATCGAAATTTAATTATATTTTAATTTAAACCAAATTTTCCCGCGATAACTATAAAATTAATGATTTGTGCCACATTGTACTGGAACATTACTAAATGCGTTATCGATTAGTTTCTTATTAATTAATTTGTGTATTCCTCAAAAATAATAATTGAAATTAATCTTTTGAAGGAATACCAATCGATTTATTAATTTATTATTATAATTATTTTTGTCTTGAAACTCTAAAATAAAGCTGGGAGGTTCCATTTATTTGCGCAGTTCTCAAAATCATTTTTTTTCGAATAACCCCGAACGCAAGGGTCTACTGAATTATCAAATTTCAATTATATTCGTGCCGAAAGACGCAAGAGTTTTTCAAAAATTGTTAAGATTGACGAAAAAAAGTGCAATTTTCCTATTATCTACTTAATACATTCTAACCCTGATAATTTGGAAATTTTAGCCTTAGAAACTTCACTTTCACACATTTTTGCTATATCTTTATAAACAAAAATTTTGAATCCTTGAAACTATACCTTTCCAACGATACTCCATACGATATAAAAAATTAAGCTTCTTTTTTAAGAGAAAAAACTTTAGAAAATAAAAATATGTTTAACAATTTTCCATCATCGAAAAATGTTCCCGTCGTAGCGGCTTAGCAATCTTCTAATTTTCAAGGTCCTTCCCTAGGTTTCCGATCACACCGGTAGACTCCGCTTTCATGTGGAATCTGCTCGTTTTCGCTCTCATATCGTAAAATACTATTAAAAAATGTATAAATCAAAAATGTTTTCTCCAAATATCCGTATATCAAGTGGAGGATATCAAAAATTATGATTGCAAAATAATTAAGATTGAAGAAGGTAGGCGCTAATTCTACAGACATTGCTTTTTTTAATAGAACGTTTTCTCATAAACATTTATCAAAACATTTTTCACACTCAGTTTCTTATGTTAATGTACTTACTCTATTACCTGTTGCATTTATTTAAAATTCTAATAGTTTTAGCAATTTGTAGGTCATGTTGCAGGCAGAAGTACAACGCTTAAAACAAACTTTAAAATATCCTATAATAATATGAGGGCAGTTTGATAAATCAGTGACTTTTTGAATAAAAGTTATTTTTTCAGAAAATAACCTCAACATAGTCTATTTTTCGCTCTATACATTTAGTCCAGCGTTTTTCCAACTTTTTTATTCCTTCCAAATAATAGGTTTTCTCGAGACTCTCAAAATAGGCGTTTGTTTCAGTGATAACCTTTTCATTCGGCCCAAAACTCTTACCACCCAGCCATTTCTTCAAGTTTAGAAACAGGAAATAGTCGCAGGGCGCTAAATCTAGAGTATATGCTGGATGGTGTAGCAGTTCTTAGACCAATTTATGGATTTTTGCCATGGTGACTGCACATAATGCTTAATCAACACATGAAATTCATTTTTTTCCATTTTCGTTAAAAATCACAAGGTTGTCTGTTTTTAATGGCTGTTAAGTACAAATTAAATTACGCAGCTTGCTCAAAATTTGTCAGTAGTCTATTAATAGACGACATCTGATGGGAGCAGTGTTACATTTAAAATTACTATGCGGGAAATTCAAAAAGTCACTCACTTATCAAACTGCCTTCGTAAAAGATAGGAAAATCTATTTCACGATAAACACATTTTGAATTCATAAAGCCAATATACCCAGGAATAATTACGAGAGTCATCACGAAAAACAATGTTAGCAATTTGAATTAATGAAGAATTTTCGCCGAAGGAACAAAGTCTTTAATCCTTAAATGTTTTCGCTCATTAAGTTTTAAGCAGATTGCAACATGCTCCGTACAGAGAAACTGGACAAATGCATCTTCCTAGGAAACTTTCAATTGATTTTATAGAGCACGTTTAATTTCTCATAGACAAAGTGCTCGGCCGCAACTATCATTAAATATTTTCAGCACTAAAAGGAAAAGCAGAAAATTAACAGGATTTGTGCTACCATCGTATAGTAAATATAGCAATTATTATGCAATTCTTCGCACGTGTTATGCTGATAAATTTCTCTGGGCGCATTTGATGGAAAATTGCGGAATTATTTAAACGGAAGGAAACACGATTTTGGTGTAATTTCACAATGACACCGTCCTTAGTGGCGAAGGGAACCAAATATGGGTCGAGGTAAAATTGATGTAATATACACGGGCTTTGGAATATTACTCGATTCCCTTTAAATTTCGAAAATGTAATTATCCCGGTTTTAATTTAATCAGGACTATTTAAAACGTTGGCATCCAGAATCGTATTGAATTTGGTATGTAATTGTAATTGAATTCACTAGTAAGGTAACGCCGTTTTAAACTGACAGAATTTATAAATAAAGTGAAAACCGGCAAATAAAAATAATTTCCAACTGAGAATTCGTAAAGGATGCATAACACACAAATTAAATAAAATTTAATGCATTTATTTTTTCAACTGATTCCAGTACAAAGTAAAAGAACTTCGGGTATTATGGGATAAGAGGCTGATGTGGTACAGGCAGTTTTCTTAAAAACTAAGTGCACACTAACAATCTTGTTCTGTTTCACAGTAACGAGCTATGCGTGCTTTAATAGGATTAAACTCATTATCAGTTATGTTTTCGCTTTTCGAACATATGCATGAAAAGGGCGTAGCCTTCAATCAATTCTTCGCGATAAGGAGAACTTCCGTTTGTGCATGGCTGGATTAAGTTTTGAAAACTAAAAAACTAGTAGAGCAAGTAATTGGTGTAATTGGTGTAATTGATATAAATATTGCTCTAATCACGTATTTTTATTTTAATATTAAAAATTAAACTATACCTAAACTATACCACATTACCCGCCATTTTTGGGTTATGCATAATGTTAGTTGAAGTTAACAATTGAGCTGTTTATATTGAAAGTGGCCTAAGTCGAAAATGTTATAACGACGATTTTACTTTAAAACAATATAGAAAAGTCTTCGACATTTTCAACTTAGGCCACTTTCAAAATAAACGGCTCAATTTAGAGTTTAAGTTTACTACATTTAGCTCGAATGGGACTTGCAGTTTTACTATTATTGCCCAAATAAAAACAGGTATACCACAATACCCGATGTTGGTCTAATATTGTTGTAAAAAAATTTGTGCAATTTTATCGCGATCGCTAAAGAACTTCTCCTATTTAAAGTATGCTATAGTTTTGAGAAAAATGCTTTGAACTTTTACTTATGACGGTGCTTTGAAATTATAATAGTTTCAAGATCGAAACTAGCGAAATTAGATACGGTGTTGGAAAGTAACATTTTGATAAAAACGCTTATCGTTCAAAATGTAATACATATATCGAAAAATGTTTGACATTTCTCAATATTTTTAAATGTTTAAACTAAAAAACAATTTTTAAAACATTCAAAATAGTATATAAAATAAATGTTCGTTTTTAAAACAAAAATCTCTTTTCGCACAGTCATAAAGTAAAGTTTTTGAATAATTCAAATTGAAAACATTTAATACCGCATATTGTGTTTTAAAAAACATATCGCAGTTGATAACTTAAAAAATGATCACGTGTAAAATTTTGAGAAAAAAGTTTTTGCAAAGCTTTCTAATAGATTTCTTTTTTCAAAATTCCATTGAATATCTTTCAAAATTATTTCTATCTTTACAGAAGACTCTCAATTGATTTAAATTAGATTGCTACCCGTACTAAAATCTTACATGCAAATATGTTTTAATTAAAACTCAAACATTCCAGAGAGCAAAAATGTCCATTGAATCGAAATTCTGAAGGTTAAGATAAAAAATTATAATCAACATTTTATGTATCTATAAAATGCATGTGCTTTTAAAATATGAATGTTCGTTCTCGGTGCACAAATATGCGAAGGATCATAATTAAAATGTAAAAAATCTCAACCTCTAGCGAAAGCAAAAAGAAAGCGAAGCTGTGAAAAGGGAAATATCCTCCTAGATACATTAACTGAAGGCTGAGAGGCATATAATTAGACTATGTAGTGGACGGTCGTTATTTAATTAGTGACGGGGACGACGTTGTTTCGAACTCCGTGCTTTATTAAAAAATCCTTTTAGGGCATGCCTTATTTAAAATGTTTTTGTTTTTAACATTTCCGATTAAATTCGACTCGATCCGATCCATATGATAGACAACTGAGACAGGTAAAAGTTACTTTTGGTAAGTTAAATTGAATTTAATTTAAATGCGCCCCAGGACAAATCATCAACTGCTGTTGTTAACAATGGTGAAATAAATTTGTCTCCATCTTTCTGCAACTGCATAGAATTAATGTTTTTATTTATTGAAAACAAACATTTTAATTATATTACATATTTTTTAATTAGATTTGGCACAGATAATGCATATTTTCTACAGAAAATGCACATCATGTAATCTCAATTAAGCTTTTCAATTCCCTTAAGGGGTTAAATATCGTTTTGCGGCACCCGTTCTTATTTTGAATAATTTTTGATGAACGAATTTTTAAAAAACCAGCGGCTATTGAAATGAAAGCTAAATTTCTACCTCAAGAAAACGCGAAATTGCTAATTATACATAAGAAAAGAACTGTGAATTAAAAATTTGAAGCGAATCGATTCAATATTTTTTGAGTAACCGTAGTCATCGATTCTAAAAATGCAATTTTGAGAAAAACGCGTTTAAAGTCTATAAAGAGTATAATAGTTATTCTGACCGCTCCGATCCGACTTAAAAAAACGTTTATAACTTTCTTAATTTTGCTCAAAATTTAACATATTTTAAGATATTCACAATCGATTAGATAAGCGAAGCCTTGACCTTGACAAATCCTTTTCAGTAGGTTAATAGTTTGTTCCCTTAAGAAATGTTCAATTATTTTAGCCGTGTGAATTGGCGTGTTCTCTTGTTGAAATCTTCACCAACCAATATCTGCCCTTCAGGTAAGGGTGTGTGTCATCCTAACTAACTAACTAATTATACTCATCCATCCAGCATTAAAATATGATCCATGTTAAACTTTTATTCTGTTTTTTGAAGATTTTAATTCTACGTCTACGTATTATGCAACCTTATTTTCCAAGCTATCGAAGCTTCGAAGCTTCGAATTGTGTCCACGGAAAGGACATTCTTACCCGCAGACACTAATTTTTCACAAATTTGCCAATTGATATAAAAAATTCTGATGATGTAAGTGTTACAATTCGTTTATTTTCTCTTTTGACTTAGGACTTAGTCTTCCAGGACGATTAGTTTCATTGATATTTTTACTCGCTGCACGAAGTAAACAACTTTTGTATTTGATTATATCATAAATACTAATGGAAAAGTTTTGTCTCTAGACAAGGCAGATTTCTTATAAGGATAACATAATCCATAGGAATATTGAATTTCGTTTCTCCAGTTCTAATACATTTAGCACGAACATTTCTATTGGGACTATTTCACATTTATTATTGTGTAATGAGCAAAAATGATATATTTCAAAACTAAATTAATTGAAATATCAACTTTGACTACATTTCAATCAAACGAACTAAAGTCTAAAACTTCAAAGCACCATTCGTTGAAGTGGATGTTTCTCATTTTCTTAAAAATCCTAAAGTATTAGAAGCAAGAACCTCACCAAAGGCAACGATCGCAAAAAGTTAGATGTAAAATGCTTTCAATTGGCCACAGAAATTCTGGTGCCGCTCCGCAGTTTATTAATTCCCCAGCTCTTTGCGGAACTGAATAACTTTCCGAGGCAGAGAAAAGTTTCCACAATAGAATACAAATGTCAACCGATTTCAAGGAATTTATCATCAACCAAACTCCCTGCTCCCGTTCCAAATAGAGCCCTCCTTCCAGCTACCAATGAAAAGTGCCTGAGCACATGAAATTGAATATTGCGCTGGGTGCTACGCACTTTACCCGACCGTCAGAGTTTCTACTCTTACCGAAAAAAGCTGAAAAAATTTGAAAAATTTCGTAAATAATTTCGATAGTTAATTGATATCATGTTTCCGCTATTCGCGTAAATTCATATTTCCAACACACTTCCGTAGTTCTATAATTTTCCCTGAGGGTACCTGTCCATGATCCATGTCTATAAAGTCGCTACAGCTAAACCGCTTCGACAGCGGGAGAAATTGAGACTCAAATAAAGTTGTAGCGAAACATTATTTTTTAGTAAATTTTTCCCTTTTCGTTTATTATTACATATAAAAACAAAATATTTTATTCTACTTGAATGAATTATTAACAATTGGCAAGAAGTATATTTCAAGTTCTATAAAAATCGTTTCATCCAAACAAAAATTCAGTTATATTTATTTCCCAAATTCTATAATTAGTCTAGTCTCTTTGAAATATAAGGGAATTTAGTGACCGTATCATATAAAATTTCCAAATATAGAGGTATATTCATTCGAAATTATCGAATTTTACATTTTTCGCATTCACAAGTAAATTAAATGATAGCTCTAAAAGTTGTTTTGCCTTTTCTTTCCTTTAAAAAATTCCAATTTTCGGTTTTACTTTTTGGATTCTATAACTTATACATTCAATTTTTGTTTTGCTACAAATTCTAATTTTGTTTTGCTAAAAATAAAAATCGTAAAAGCTATAAATCGAAATATTAAAACTGAATGAATCCAATTTTTAATTTTGTCGCCACGTAATTAGAGAGATCATTTTATTACTTATAAATGCTATTGTTTCATAAGAACTTTATTAGTGCGTACGTTTAGAAACTCATCCTGCACAGCAGGACAAATTGAATCGCGAAAAACAACTTTAAAATAACTTTAAGGCCAACATCCGAAACTTGTGCAACTCGTAGATACTAAATATATTCGTGCATATTTCATATTGAAGCACATGTTGCACTCTTAAGAATTATTTTTATGGACAAATTTTAGAACGTGTGCTGGTGGTCTATGGCATCCATTTGGCCGTCTGACTAGGTCCTTGTGTCCCACTCCAAAAGGGTGGCAGCCTTTATACTTGTATTATATTTCCTCTGCACCCCAGGCCAATTTATTGCAATTGGCCACATTTGCATATTCTTACTTTTGATTTTGCCTAAAATTCTGCACGTATGGATGAGGCTAACTGCTGCTGAATTTTTTAATTTAATCTGCCGGACGTGATGTTTGGTGAAACTCACGTTATTCTGTTTAGGGCATGTTCAACGATGTGCCTGAAATATATCATGAAATATTCAAAGGTTTTAATGCTCCGACGTAAAGGGCAGACATATTCTGAACAAACATAGTTATTATAAAAAATGCAATATCACTTACAGCTTTAATGATGCACTATTCCTTAGAACAAAATTATTAACTCGTTGAGAGATGGCAGACATACAGAAAACAGCATGTGGAATGAGATCCGAAATACGAGTACACGTATTCAAGCATTGAAAAAATTAGATTCAAATTCAAATTATTATGAAGCTGCGATCCACTTAATACGAACATTTTTAGTTGCAAAACTAGACAACCCGCCTACAGCAAAAGAACTATTTAACATAGTTCAACATTAAAAAAATTCAATATTTGTATTCAAATAATATTTTACCATAATGATGTACTTTTCTTAAATTGCTACAATAATCAAAATCGTAACGAATTCAAAGGAATCTCTTATGTTAAAATCTCCCCACTAGTTTAGCTTCTGCAAGTGAACATAAAATCATAGGTACTTATAAACATACAAAAATAACGAGACAGTTGTCAGGTAATAAACAAAAAAATCACCTTCATGAATTTAGCAAGTAAAATCATAATTAAAACTAATGTTGATACCTAAGACCGAAAGTAAAGTGATCTTTTAACTTTACTGGCTATCTTTTAACTTAAAATTTAAGTGACCCAATTTATTTCAGTCTAGATTATTAATCCCAGCTTAGCTCCTCGTATTTAGATATAAAATTTTAATAGGAGTAAGCTTTATATAGCCTATATTCGTTGGAGAAACAATTACCCAAATCGGGTCCATAGTTTTCGAGATTCCCTTTCCCTTGCATGTAAAAATGTAAACTAACACATTCTCCTTAAATATTAATAAAAAGAATAATAAATAAATTAACAAATGCATATAAAATAAAATAAAATGTCTCTCTTTAGCTACATATCTTTTATTATCAGTTTTTTTATTCCTAATGAATTTTATTTCTTTCATCACCCTGATCGTAGTAATTTAATCGCCGATATTTTTTTTGCTTTTATATTTATAGTATTATTAAAATATATCTATACTGACAAGTCTACACAACGTGCATCGGTCGCTTCAAAGGAATAAAATCTTCATTTAGGCAATTAGATCTAGAAAAACTATTTGGTTAACTAACTACAAGTTAATGAATAACTTATTTCTTAATAATTTCGCTGTAAAACTATCTTTCGCTTTATTCAATTAATCTAATTAATTTTGATAATCAATCTAAATTCTATTGTTTTATAAGTTCTTATAGTAATTTACATGATGTAGAAACTATAGAAATATTTTTATAATTTTTGTCTAGGCTAATCTGGTGAAATTGGTTTTAATGGGACTTTTACTGGAAGGAAAAAGATTTGATCAGGCATAATTTAACTTTTTTTTTTTTTAAATTTGGTCTGTCTGTTTGTTTGTTCGAAATCTTACACTGATACTCCATACGAACTGTTTTAAGGTGTTGAATAAACTCATTTATGTTTGAAATCAGAGAATGGAAGGGACAGATCAAAACTATGAGTTCCTCGTTTACTATGCAACCCTAAAAAACCTTCTTATTCACTTTTTTTAATTCCTTGTCTCAATCTTCAAACAAAATTTAAAAAAAAGAAAATTAAATACAAAATCTCAAGCGCATTTTAATCTAGGTAGGCTTGAGAGAAGAAAATTTTTTACCTCTTCACTTATTCACTGTTGCATGTTCATAAAGATTTACCAAGAAAATCAAATAAGAAAATTTATTTTATAATATAACCAGCAAACCACCCGATAAGGGCCTTAAGGATAAATTCCTTACCTACAAAAAGCAAGAGTCGAACTTTTGCAACTAATAAACTCACTCTATTCGATTCGAATTTCAATTCTGTTTGATCTCGAATTCGAATTTATTGGAATTATTGAACAGTTTTACTACTCAAATTTTTACAGGTCTACTCACAATTACCCAATCGATAAATATTACACTTTTCTTTAGAACGACTATAAGCGTTACTTTACCGGCGAATTTTGTGAATATTTTCATTTAATTTTTCCTATAGACCCACTCCGAGAAGATAAGCTGTTTAGGGGGCTGCACATTTTGACTATTTTTGCAGTGTAAGCAGAGACATCTATTAGGTTATATGAAAACCCTTCCATTACACTTTACAATCAATGCTTAATAGGAATCAAATCTATTAAAATCTTTTTTAATGCGAAATTATGAAAAAAAAAGAAAAATAAAAGGTACCATGCAATGCAAATTCACCTTTACCACATTAAAATTTAATTTAGCATTAAGTCCCTATTAATTCAACAGATGGCACTGTAGATCACTCGTTTCTCGTTGTAGGAACGGACAGGCATTTTGCTTTAAGTTCAACGGTTTCCAAGGAATGAGCGGCGGTTTGAAAATTAGATTTAATTAAAAAACGAGATTTTGCAGTAAATTCGATTATGAGCATTAACCATATGAATTTCTTTAAACTTGTAAAAATAAAAATATTGTTATTATTGCAAATGGTTTTTTTTTATATTCTAGCTAAATTTACGTTTTTGATTTTAATAAAACGTTAGTCACTCTCATTGAAATTCTCTCTCTCATTCCAAGCATAAATATGGAAGTATAAAATTGTTTTTTGATTGAAAACATTCTTATTGCAATCGTTTTCAATCTTATCCCCTTAGCTTTGAGAAACCATGACAGAATTCTAGTTGCATGTTTTAGGGGAATGAGAAATTTTACGACGAAATGTGAAATTCCAAAATAAAATTCAGTTAGAGGAAATCGCGCTTCCTTTAGGCATTAAAACCTCAAATTCCATTACTGTTTAAATATTTTGCCTCCCCTTTACAATAAATGAATTGATTGCTGAGGCAATTCAAGTTTTTGACCCGAGATTGGCAGTACCTCGCCGTCAGTTTTCGTTCAGCGGCAGGTCCACGAGTCGCCGTTCCATCTCGCAGCGGCGGAGAAACGTACGCACGCACACGAGCGCCCCCGTCAAGGTTCCAGATTCTAATCCGTCCTGGTCCCGAAACACGGAACGGCGCAACGAGACGGAATGGAGCGGCTTCAACCGCGGCGAAATTTGACGAAACATCTTCGACACACAACCACAGAAACTTCACTCTGATACGATTTAGGAAAGGAACGATTCGTGCGTGCCCGTCAGCCTGTACTGTTCGTAATTAAGTGTTTAAAGTAAAAGGTGGTGAAGTGATCAAATAATATTCAATCAGCACCATGGAAAAGAGAATAGAGCTGGAGAAGAGGGGCCGTCGCGCCAACCAGGTGAGTCCCGAATTATCCGCTTTTGTTGCCCTGCCGATAAATCCCTGTGGCATCTGTAGCCCCCTGTAAACAAAAAAACCCATTGTGAGTCGGGAAAAATTGCCCACTGCTGCTTCGGTCGCGGGTGCGATTTGTTAACGGAAAAATACGTTGGCGGAGGCTCCTCAATTCGGACGGTCGGCCCCGCATCATGCAGTCCGGAAGTGTGAGGATCCGCGCGGCCAAAGGAGGCTCGCACACTTAAAAAATTTTCCCCCTTGCGAGATCTGCATAATTACGAACCACGCGGCATCTCACCTCCTCAGCCGCGAACGATGCAGTTCTTTGGCCCGATATATGAGCGCGTCTTATTTGTTATTGATTCGAAATTACGTAAATTATTTCCGAGCCACTAGTAGCGCTACGATGCCACTGGGACCTGGCACCGCCGCCGATTAGAGCGTCAAGAACCAGCCACCAAATTGGCACAACGCGCCATTTTTACTGCTAAATATTGATGTCCACGGGCGAATC